>JAVSBS010018819.1:0-20846 GCA_033124195.1 Coracias cyanogaster | reverse complement strand
CCACATCTCCACGGCTTGGAAACCCCTCCAGGGATGGGGACTCCACCACTGCCCTGCCCAGCCTGGCACAGCCCTTTTGGGGAAGAAATGGTTCCTCATGTCCAACCTCAGCCTCCCCTGGCACAACCTGAGGCGGTTTCCTCGTGTCCTCTCAGGGTGTCCTTCCCGTGCGCTGCCCGACAGGTCCCAGGGAGGGGTGGTCTTTGCCAAGTTCCAATTTCCCATTTGATTTCAGATAATTAATTAACCACAGATGCCAGAGAGGTTCTAGGGCTGCTCAGCACAGGAGGAACTTCACCAGGAGCCCAGTGCTGGCTGAGCCCCAGCTCTGCACATCCAGCCCTGCCAGCACCAGCTCGCTCCTACCTGCAGCAGGCAACACCGCGGGTGGGTTTTTTCCCCTCTCTGCTGTTATCTTTCCCTTCTTAGGGAGAAAAGCACGTGCTCTTGTTTTCTTTTACTGTATTCTTACATTGTATTTCTGTGTTTCTTGATTTATCTCCTCCATTTCAATTAGGCCAGAGCCCTTCCTGCCTATTTCCGCTGCTCTCCCTCTTCTGTGTCTCCTTTTCTGGTAAAGGAGAAGCCCAAGGAGAAGACACAGACCCTGAGAAGATCATCTCCTCTGCTCCAAACCCAGGCACCTGCTAAAGACATTTCCAGGGGCCCAAAAGAGGGAGAATAAATAATTGTGCAGAAGAGCCCCTCCCCATCCACACTTGTGCAGGTGCCTGGGGGGCTTTTTGTCCTTTAACCCCCAGATCGGGTTCAGGACAATGATTAAAGGTCCAGCAGAGATGAGGTGTGGGGCCGACGGGCTCAGCACTCGCACGACTCGCCACACGCTTCTTTTCATGTGTCCACTCTGACATAATTTTTCACGTGTTGGAAATACAGATGATTTTAGCCTGGGTCCATCTGGTTTCCCAAATAACCTGTCTATTTGATAAATAACATAAATTAAATTAGACAAGACAAACAAATAGTTTTTTTTCTCTCCCCCTTTCAGTCTCTTGGCAAAAAAGGAAAAAAAAAAAAAAAGGCAAAGAAAACATAATTCAGCGGCTGCCTTGAGCCCCGAGGAGGCGAGCGGTGGTGAGAGCTATGATTATAAACGTGTCTGCAATGTCAACCTTTCCCCCACACCCAGGGCTGCGCCGCCCTCTGCTTACAAGTTCTTTTTTAATTTCTTCACTCTCACTCGGGCTCCCGAGAGCTCGGAGGGGACGCTGCCGCCTCGCAGCGCTGCTCGCCAAGCGAGGGCCAGGAGCTGGGAGCTGAGAGGTTGTGTTGGTCCTGTCCCCGGGGCGGGTAAGGGCAAGCGAGGCAGGCTGGTGGAGTCCCCACAGCTCCCAACGGGGATGAAAACCCCCGTGTCCTACCGAAGCGCAGCCGCTTCTGCAGCCCATACAAAGCCAAAACCAAACCTCGCCCAGCTGAGAGCGCCAGCAGGGAGCCCGAGAAGTGATGAGAGGGGAAAAGCAGGAGGAGCGATTCCTTCAGGCCCCGCAGAGGCCGTTTCTGCGCAGGCTGGGTGCACAGCGGTCCCCGGGCTGTGCGAGAACCCTCATTCCCACCCCGTCACCCCTCTGTGCCCCCAGCCCCGTCCGTCCCCCCTGCCCCAGGCCACTCTTGGCACTTCCAGCAGCAACGGGGGGGATTTTTCTCCCCGTGAGCCCCGCGGCATCGCCCCAGTGCCAGGAGGGGTGAGCTGAATCCATACCTGAAAATGAGAAGCCCAAGCGGCGTCAAGGCGCCAGACGGGAGGTGGGGCGGGGGGCAGAAGATGGAGGAGAAGGGGTCAAACGGAACCCACCGCTCCGCTGCCCAGGAGTCCCTCAGAATAAGCAGCAGCAGCAGCAGCATCTCAGCACATGTTGAAACCCTCCTGCTACCGGGATTTCAGCTCCGACAGGACTTGTCCCTCAGCGCACATGGAACAGGCTCCTCTGGAAGGAATTTCTGGGTGTGAGGTGCCTCTTACCAGCAGCGTTTCCACAACCCTGAACTCCTGAAAGGTTCTTGTGGGGAAAACATTTACTCTCAACAGCAGCAGCTAGAAGTCTTTCCACTCTGTGTATTTCCATTTATAAGCTCAGCAATATTTTTCTAGGCTCTGGAACAGGCAAAACATGTTTTGAAGGGGAAATTCTAAAGGGAAAGTGAAACAAACAGGGCGGTTGTGGCCAGGCTACACTGAGGAAAGGCCAGCAAGAGCACCAGGACAAAGCCAACCCTTGAAAGGTGCTTTTTAAGCTACTACTAATGCAAAAATGTGCCAATTGTAGGTCTATGTAAATTTAATCCTTTACAGTGGCACGGAGTATGGAAAACTAAGAACTTCGCCTTGGGTCAGGGTATCCCAGCTAAGCTTTAACCATTCTTCTGCCCCTCTTGGGTAAGGAAGGACATTCTCTTGCTGCTCTCTAGTGGCAGGATCAGCACAATTAAGAGAAGATGCTGAATTTTGCAGCTTCGTATATTTGTCCAGTAAATCTGTTGAATTAGCACAAACTTACAAATCAGCACAAACACCGTGGCAGAGAATCAGTATTCAGAGATGTTCTTTCAGCCGTGGTGTTCCTCAAGGAACACCCGCTAAGTGACCTTTCCTCCCTTCCGCCTCTCATCCCAAATCCAGGTATATCAGTTATCAGAATTGCTCACATGAAGGGAAATCAGCGCGCCTCAAGCCAGTGAGAAAAGCAAGTTTTGTCTAGGAACTAACAGAACCACAACTATTGAATCAGTAAAAAGGAACATTCTTAGGGCCGAGAATTTTATGCAAATCTAAGTGGAAGACCCGAGGACTTGAGAATTTACACTCCACTGAACACGAAGGGGGTTGTTTTTGTTGTATTCCAATATTCTTGCATCTGTTCCTAGCGCGGCGCTTGGTTGTGGCTACAAAAGAAAAGCAGCGATGAAAATAAGAGGCAGAGATAGAGAAATATTTTGGAAACCCCCCAGTACAGACAACAAGTGAAATCCCCTAAATTAATTCCAACTGCCGCCAAAATTAAAACCATGTTTTATTGTAAAATTGCACTCCAGTTAGTGCCATAATTCTTTATAAACATAATATACAGTAAAATATTTTACATGTGGCACGTCAGGCGTATGCTCACGATGTTACAACATTTACAGTTCGGGGCCTTTTGCTGGCAGAGCCGGCACCTGCAGGGACATCAAGTGCTGGAAAGATGCTCAGGCTCTGAGCAGGGCACTGTCCTGCCACTGTCTGGTCTCTCCTGAACACTCTCAAGCTGTAATTAGAAGCTCTCACTCTAGAGAGGGCCCTTCGTTACACACTGTTCAGGAACGGATGGGTTTCTCTCGGGTGAGTGCAGCTCGTGTGAAAATAACGGAACAGAGGATTTGAGTCGTCAGTTGGGCAAAACAATCAAGCTCTACTCCCAAGAAAGCAAACCAACCCCAACACATCTCCTTTTTCTCTCCCACCTCTGTTATTCACAGTTTTCCCTCTCCAACACACAAACATTCGCATCCATGCTTAGGAATACAAACGGCAATAAAAACTTGAAATCTTTATCATACTGCCTCATAAAAGACTGGGACCTTTTTTAAAAGTACACACTTCAAATATAAATTAGAGCTTCTTAAAAAGTTAATAAATGCTTAGCATTAGCAAAAATAAGCCCCTGGAGGAAGCCTCAGCCACCCTGGTACCGTGAGTGTAAACAGCACGTGTCCTGCCAGAGCCAACACCGCGTCCTCCTCACCCACGGCTCAGAAATCCCTCCCTCAGCCGTGCTTTAAGCTCTCGGCAGCGCTTCTGCATCGGCCCTGTCACAGGAACAGTGTTTTCAGACAGGGCTGACAGCACCGAGACAGGAGAGGCTCTGTGAGGACAGCGCACAGTAGTGTCAGTTCCATTAATGCTTGGGAAAGACCCGGTAAATATTTTGCTCCAACCCAAGCGTGGACTTTGTGCTCTTGTTTACATGGAGCACTGAGGAAAAAAAGGGGAATAAATGAGACCATTGCCTGGAAATTACTGGAGCTTATGAATGAAGTGGCAGCAGGAGAACGTGCAGCAGTCTGTTTACCTTCCTGATGATTGCCGGCAGATTTGCAAAACAAACGGCAGCTGTCAGAGACCAGGTACAACCCTTGGCCCTACACAGAAACCTTCAGCTCTCCAAGAACTGGAATATGCTTCGGCTTTGGCTCGTCTCCTCTGCGCTGTCCACCCTGGGCCGTTTGGCCAAGGACGTTATTACTGCAGTAGGACATCGTTTCTTCACCTGCAGGGGAGTAGGGTACTTTAGAATACACAGAATCTCCAAAAAGGTTAAATTCTGAATTATCAGTGTGAGAGCACATACTGGAGAGAATTTTAAAAGCAATGCTCTTAACTCCTTGGCAGGGCTCAGTGCCTGTTGTTTAAATAACCTGCACAGTCAGCAGCACATTCCACACAAATCTCTACCTGAGGTCTTGATTTCTCCTTTGCCTCTTCACTCTTGTCTGGGGACAGCGTATGAAAGACGAAATTCCTTGAATTTCGAGGTGCGTTTGGGTTAAGATCCGACATTGCTGCTAGTTTCTGAAGGACAGCTTTAGGTCTGTTCAAGAGAGAACCATTTTTTATCTGAAGAACAAAGAAATGCAGCGTTAAACCACTCACACGAACAAGGCAGCTCTTCCAGCAGGTTGCTCTTAATAGAAAAACCACTCCCTACTACACAGTTACGCGCTACCACACAAGCCAGAAACGGCCAGAACCTCGGCCCAGCTGACTCGGCCGTGTTCTACAGAGGAGTTTGGAAAGTTTCTCAGACCACGACCCACCTGGATGTCACTGGCAGGTCTGAAGGTTTCAAAGGGGTTCCTGGGTAAAAGCGCCGTGTCTTGTACCACCGCTGCCGGGCTTGCTAGAGGAGACAAGAGGGGAGAACATCAGCTTCTGGGCTTCATTTGAAGGAAAATAAATTTTACAGCAAACCGAAGAACTTAGAATTGACAACAGAAGTAAATACTCCAGTGGAGGGGGAGAAATCTGCATCAAATTGTACTATGAGCGATACAACCGGTAGATGACTCTGGCAATTAGTTCAGATCAGTCAGAAGGGAAATTTGCATTTGAAACAGCTTTACACGCTCAGAGTCGTGTTCTTGCCACGACCAAGGAAAACTTACAGTTTGTTTTCACTACATTACATAGTTTTTCCTTAAGTCACAGATAGTTGGAGAAACTGCTAGGCTGAGAGTCCCCTACACTCCACACCTCTGCAGCTTAAAGGCAAGCAAAGGCAGAAAGAGACTAAGAGACGTAGAAGAATTTATTTCCACTCTAAAAATTTGTTTTTAAGAAGTAACGCACTATTTTATTATGAAAATACACACAATTATCATCACGTTTTCAATGCTTTTATACCTTTAGCTTCTCAAGTTCTGGAAGATACGAGCTCAGACTGGTGTAAGAAAACCAGACACTGGAGCTTTCCAAGCCTGCTTCACTGGAGACCAAGAGTGATGGCTGGAAATCAAACTTTCTCTTACTTGGTTGTCACCACAATAAAAAGCAGCCTTACCCTTCTTCTGTAGCGACTTCGCCGTTACTTTTTTGGCTAGTTTCATGAACTGACTGTCTTCACCAATTTCTTCCTCCTCCTCCTGCTCTTTATTTTTTTCCTTCTGTAGCAGAGAGAAGACACTTTGTAAGACTGAAAAAGTTCCTATAAAGAACATTTCATTACGTATTTTAAACGGACCAAATCTTTTCATGATGTAAATATTAGTTTTTATTTGCTTTTTACTGTAAATGTTGATTGCAATTTCTTAGATGCTTTATCATCCTCATTCTATTAACAAGCAGCAAACTTGTGGTATCTCATTCAGCCAACAAATCTGACCTAATACTGGAACTTCTAAAACCTGCAGTTATGCTCCCAGCATAAGAGCCTTATTCCAGCTCTCTTGTGTTTCCAAACACCGCTGGTTTGCCTCTCCCTTCCGAATTAGCTTCTTTCTCTGTACAATACTTGTAAAAGAGAAAAGGCAAAATTCATGATAAAAACAAAGATACATTTATGAATGGTATTTTTCCCAGAGTTTAACCTGAGGAACTAACAATTTCACACCAAGCAATGGTATAAAGTCTGAGCAAGGGGCTGTTCTGGGCTAATACCTGCTCACGAAGCCACTGCTCTCGTTCAAACCGCTCTTTCCTCCATTTTGCTTCTGTCTCATCATCAAATTGTTCATTCCCCTCATCATTATCTGAATCTCTCTGGAACAAGTCATCCTGTGAAGCATAATCTAGACAAAGGACAAAAATAATTAACTCTCAATTTGAAAAGAGGCATAAAACATGTAGACTAGTAAAAAAACCCACCGAACCCCAAAACAGACACTCCCCCAACCCAATTTATTTCAAAAGACTCTGTACTTCTGACAAACCACAGAGTGCTATTTCTCACACACACACACTCTCTCTCTCTCTAATCTTGAAGCCCATCTATTGATCAGAAAGGCACCTATGTTTTTCCATCTGAACCTCCTCGTTCTGCCGGGGCCATCGCTGTGCAGGTCGCCGTCGAGGAGGTATCTCTCCTGGTACAAGCGTAACTGCCGCTTGTCGTCATCGAGCATTGCCTTCCTGCCAACACAGGAGACAGGGAGAGTTAGTCCTGGCTGTAGCCAAGAGCCAGGACTTCTCACACACGGATATGCACCAATACTGGCACCAACATGTGGAATTTCTGTATTTGGTTTTCTAATTCCACTTCATTAGGGAGTTCCTCATCAATAATCTCTTCTTCGTATTCGTTCAGGTCTTCACCATCATATTCATCCTCGCTTCCCACATCACTCCCTGAGAGCTCTGCTTCATCTTCCATGAAATCCTGCAGTTTTCTATAAAAGAACATTAAGAGTTCAGTTTGGTAGACCAAAAAACATCAACAAAAATCTGAAAGCAAGATTTATCTTTTGATGTAAGACTAACATATGTTCTAAATGAGAAATGATACATCTTGTATTTTTGAAAAGACCAAGACTTGAGTTCTTGCACATTTCCACACACAACACCCCAAATTATTGCCATCCACCAGATTCCTACTAAATTCCTACCAATCCACCAGTTGCCTACCAAATGTGACGGCAAGAACTGCCAACGAGCTGTTTTATTTACTGGAACAAAGAAAGATCTGAAGACATGAGGAGTGACAGCAACACTCCTGCGTTTTCTTTGGTGAAAAAAGTTGCATTGCTTTCATTGTGGCCTTTTGATTTCTATGATGAAAATTATAACAGAAATCCTCCACAACCCCCCAGCACCACAGTTAAACTCGTGCAACGTGAGGTTTTGCACCAAAGCAAAAAAACCAGCCAGAGCCACACTGTGAAAACATGAGCTGGGGAAGGAACAACTATAAACTAAATTTCTGGTGCTATTGATACTCTATTCTGCCTGGCAATTAAGATGTACTTACAGTTTTTTCTTCAAGCCCTGTCTATGTCTCAGCAGTTGTTCCTCTTCATCACTCGTTTCTGCTTCTTCAGCATCACTGTCTCCACTTTTTTCATCCTGTCAAAGAGAAAGTTTTCAAAAATGAAGGAATTTGAATGGATTGCTTTGTAACGACAGCTCTGTCTGTTCTTCAACCGATAAATGGACTAAAGTGCCACAGATTTTTCAGAGGACTTGCTACGCAAAGATGCTTTATCCAGTGTATCATAATATTAAGGAGACATTTTAAATGATCCAAACATTGCTCTTAAAAATGTTGCAGTAGCTTGTTCTGGAAGTCACAATCCTCTGCGTGGGTAGTTATATTAAACTAAGCAGGCAAACAGAGTTCTGTTAGAATACTGCAGCAGTTGCCTTGCTGTCAGCTCGTACCTCTTCACTATCAAAGGCATTATCATCTGTTACAAGCTGAAAATCACCAAGTTCTTGCTCCTCCTCCTCCTCTTCTTCTTCCCTAGGGGAAAGCAAATTAAAAAAATTAAGGGAAGACACCAAACCGCAAAACATGTTTTCATTTCACCTCCAGTGATGGCTTCACAATAATTCAAGGCAAGATTTCACCCACCACGATAGTTGTCTTCAAAGAGCTACAGTCTCCCAACAGCATTTACCTTTAAATGCCCCAAATCCCCAGAAGCATTGATGTTTGAAGACCTCAGGTCTTCACCTGCAGCAGCCACGGGGTAAGTATTAAACACTGAGTTTGTTTCCCTCTCAGATTCCTCCTGGATCCCCCTAGCACTCCCATTTGTTAAGCCTCACTATCCTTTCCACTTGAATCATTTGAAAAAATGCGAGTATCCAACTCCCCATTTGGTTACGGTTCCCGTAGTCTGGCAACGGCCCAGAACAGACCCAAAGTCCTACATTCTAACCATCTTTTCTCAGCTGGATGAACGTTCTTTGATGTTTCTTTCACTATCGGTGAAAGACAAAGAAGAATTTCCCTTCACAGTGGCAGTGGGAAACAGCACACGCTGCTGATTTAGAGTGAAGCTGAGCCGTTTGCAGCATTCCTGCCTTTCTCCTCCAAAACAGACCAAAACGCTTTTGCTTACGCCGGTTTGAATTGATGTCAAACAAGAAAACACATTCAGAGTGAAATGAGACAACTAACATGATACAATGCTGTGATTTTTCAGAAGAGCAGCACTAACCTTTCTGTGGGAAAGGAGCCTGAACACAGCGCTAGAGCTTCTGCCATTGGATCTTCTATATCACTCTCTTTTTCTGCCTTGGAAGATAGCGAAGATGCCCACGTGGGAGAGCCTGCTACAGAAAGTAGTAAGATAGCAATTTATTAGATATTTTTACTTCTTAAAAAGTCAGAGAGCATCCTAGAAGCGACAGTTAGCACGCTGCCACAAAGGTGATGAATTGTTAGAGCTCTCCAAAGTCCCACATCCTGCACTAGCGCCCAGAACTAACAGGTACCTCAGCATAAAGCTCATTAATCAAGTGACCAGCAAAGCTGAAAGCAGAATTCAGGACATACTCTGAGACACAAATTTTCCTGAACAGAGATTGAGCAATTCTTCCATGCTTTGGTTTTTGTTGCTGCTGGTATTGGGCACGCGTTCAGCTCGATTGCTAAACTGTCCCGAACACAAGTCCAGTAGCTCGTCCATGTTGGCATCCATCGCGTTCTCATCCATGCTGGCCAGAGTCAGCTGATGCTTTGAGGACTGATATTTATTCCTGTGTTGTCCCACATTCAAGAATCTGAAATAAAGTTTGTAGTTAGAAAAGTCTGGCTGGCCTGTATGTCTTATTTCTGCTGAAGGGCACAAACTGCCACCCTTTACCCCCGTTACTCACCCGTCTGCATCAAGCAGCTGGCTCTGAGTGTCATCTTCCAGAGAAAACTGAAACTGTGACTCCCCAGCCCCTGGAAATAAACTCTTAGGCTCAGGAGAGGCATTATACAGATCCTGGGAATCTTCTATGGGAAGAGAAGGCTCAGACGTCTTTCCTGAGCTCTAGTCAAAGGAACATGAAAAAAAAACCAAAATCAAAATGTTTTGCAAGCCTAGAATTCAAAAGTAAGAATGGGATAAAACATCTAAGCTATTTTAAACGATTAAGACCATGAAGGAGTCAAGTGTGTCCACACTGCTCTGATAAATTGTAGGAGATCACTGACAGGAGATTTTGTGTAGCCCATGTAAGTATGCTTAAAAAAAATTTACCACGTACGTATTTTAGACATAAAAATGGATTATAGCATCTTTACTTTGATATTTTAGAATATAAGTTTTTATAACGTCATCTTTATCTATTCCAACGTGGAGACATTTCCAGGGACAGTTTGTTCTTCTGAAATCTCACTCCTAGAAAAGCACGATCTGACGCTCATGAGAAAACACATTTATTCACTCCCTGCTGGGTTAATACACAACAGGAACGGGACCCAGAACCTCACCTTGGAAGCAGAGCTGATAAAACTCGTTTTGAAAAAACCAGGGGAGGGTGACCTGAAACCTCCCGCTGCAGATCCGAAGTTCCCTCCGCGCGACACCTGCTTGTTACAGGGCTGATACGAGGGGATCATGGAGCCGATCAGCTCAAAGCTGCTGTTGTGACTGTTCTCTTTTGCTAGCGTCGGTAGGGAAAATGAATCATCATCCTCTGAAAAAAATAAATAAATACAGCCCTTAACTTTTGTGATCCAGTAAAACCTCAAGATACTGTTTCACAACACTGACACTTTGCTAAAAATTCACTATTTCGGGCTCCTGCTGGATTTCTTTCTCCACAGAGAATGAATATGACACTTTTAAACTGAGTTTCATCTTCTTGATTTCCGATTGTTTCTGTATTTTTTCCAGTATCACTTTGAACTTTATTTTCCTCTTTTTTTTTCCAAGCCATCTCATTTTTTTCATCAGTTTAAACTTTTATAATCATACCATATAATTATAGAAGTGACGAAATCAGAAAAATATTTAATACCAATCCCAATAGAAACTTGCCATGTGAAAAACCCACTAGCTATGGGAATTGTTCTACTGTACCTAACTTGGTAGGTCCTTTGTCTGCAGCTTCTTCTATTTCAAGTTTCTCATCAGGAAGAGAATATCTGCAATTTATTAAATAAAACATATTTGCCAATATATACAAGACAAATTGCTACTGTCAAACCTAACTGCGAGAAACAAGGTAAGAAATAAAAATACATCTAGTACACTAGGACTGAGAAACAGACCCTTCCACTAAGCAACAATTATAGTCATTGATTTTTTTTTAAAGGAAATACATATATGCACATATAACTGGAACAACAGAGAAAAAATACTTAAAATACTTTAAATCAAAACACCCTACATGTACTGATCAAATTTTAAATGGCCCAGGCACCACTCTTAAAGCTTGGTTTATTTACCCCATTTTTGAGGAGCTATCCTTAAAAAGCATCAGTGTAGACTCTGTGGAAGGCGGTTTGGGAACAGAATTGCAGTGCCCAGATTTCTCCAGCTTTTCTCCATCAACTGATTCTTTGTCGGTTTCTTTATCACCGTCTTCAGCATGTTTCTCTTCTGTATCTTCATTATCTTCCTCGGCTTCGCCAAGCAGAAATTCCACATTCTAAAAACCACCCCCAAAGCAAGCAGAGACGCAGCAGTTATTGGTTTGATCTGTGCACGCTTTTCAATAACACCTTTTAACACACAGAGGATGAAGCTGAGCAACACTCACAGCCCTTACATGAACCTACTCCTCTCCGAGACAACTGACAGAGGTGCCCGAAGCAGCCAAGATTTCTGACCCTTTTTTAAAGAGGAAAGGTCGTGGCAAACCCGAGCCCGGATCGGGCGGGTACCGCGGTTTGTCCCCTGCTAGCCATCAGCCAAGGATGTATACGAAGAGAAAAATGGCACCAGAATCTTTTATACACTTACATTTGTTTTTCACAGTTTGGATAAATAAAAAGAAAGTAGAAATGGATTCAGTTGTAGATAATCCAAACCCTGAACGTGCCAACTGTGGCAATTTTTTCAGCTTCTAGGAAGAATTCTTGGCAAATCTCCCTGATACTAATAGTGTACAAAAGTCTTGGTTCACTGGGGAGAGGCGGCAGAATGGAGAAGCTGTCTGGGTTATGTAAAAAAGTGGCATAGAGACCTCATGGTTGTCTTCTTCCTCTTCCTCAGACTCATCTGTCATCTCTTCCTCCTCCTCCTCCTCTTCCTCCTCCACATCCTCATTATCCAGTTTAAACAACGCTTGCCGCTTCTGGCGCTCCTCGGTCCTGCGGAGTTTCATGGCCTCCTGGAGTTTAGCCTTCAGCACTTGCAGCTTTTCACCTGACCAGAAATGAGTAAATGAACACATTAAATGTACTGCAGCGAATCCTTCATCGTTGCCTTCAAGCTGCCAATTTAATGTAGCTACGCACATAAAAAGGGAATTAAAAAATTGTTTGTAAACGCTTTTATGACTTGATCTGCCAGCTGTAGGAGCTGGAGCCGGTTGTTTCAATGAGCTCAATTTGAAAAGACAACACGAGCTCATGAATTATCACAATCCCCGTCAACGCCAGCGGTGCAGTGCTGAGCGAGAGCTGCCTCTGGCTCTCCACGGGCTCTTTGGGGAACAAGAACATCCAACTGCCACGGGCAGACGTGCTACAGCACATGAAATAATAAAGAGCAGCTAAAAATAATGAGTGCCCATAGAACCAGCCAAATAATCTGTTTATTTTAATAGATGCTATAGGAGAGTCACATCTCACACACATTTCTGTTTGCAAATACATACAACTCCATCAGAAACCTCAGGAGAGAAATAAGGAAGCATGAGAGGTCTGATAAATGGTCACGTTCACAGGAAGTCCAAGGGCTGATGGAAAACAACAGTGTGGGTACGTGTTTGTATATAAAATTTTGGTAAAATGGGGAGAAATCCAGAGAACCAGGGGAAAAGATCTGACTGACCTGGTCCTGCACCGGCCAGTGCTATCTAAGAGGTCTGTCAAGATTTTTATTTAAAACCAGGCCATTAGAGAAAACACGCATGCTAATTTGAGATGAAGATCCCTCCATCTGTGTTTCATAGGGCAGCATTGGCAAAGGGGGCATGAGAGGGAAAAAAAAGAAAGAACGTGTTTTCCAACTCAACCATCATCCCTTCTTCTCCCAGACCAACCTGGCTTTGTGTGGACAGCTTCATCCAGGCTCTCTGCAGCTAACACTGCTGCTACCACGTCTGCTTTCAGCTCCTCCTTCCCTTCAGATGTAGTCTCCTTACGAATAATGCTCATGTTTATGGTCCGTTCAGCTGTGGACTTTGACGTTTTAAGAGTGTGCTTCAAGAAACGTGCTTTCAAGGCTTCCAATTCTTTAAATACACATTAATTACATTTCAAAATGCAAATTAAATTCATTTGATAGCATTTTAAAGCATTAAAGTTTTACCAAGAGAAGATCTTGAGATTATTTTTTCAAGGAACTTAGTTAAGAACGCTAAACCTTTTATATTAAAATATCTGCAAACCCATTCTAGCTGCCTAACAAAACAATAAACCATTACAGAATATTTTTGCTCTAACCTGTCCCTAATTCATTGCTCCCGTGCACTGTAAGTACCAACAAATGGAAGGAAATCACTCCTCATTAAAGAGTCAACACTGCGCATTCCTTCAAGCTTTCCAACACTAAGGACTCAGAAATTCCCTTTTAAACAGCAGCTGAAAGAAAAGGGACACCAGCACTAAGCACAGAATCCGTACCAGTAAGTGAACATGCCTGACTGTTCCACCACCCAAACGTTTCTCGGAGATCTTTCAGTTACAGCCAGATTAACTCTGCTTGCTTGGCCAGAGGTGCCAGGCTTACAGCAATGAAAGAGATACCTTTGTTGGCATCGGACTCATCCAGGTTTATGAAGGACTCATTGCCCGAGCAGATTCGTGGCTTGATGGACAGGTCTATTCCCAGTTCGCGGAGTTTATCCAGCTTGGACTTCCTCACTTTTTCAGGCTGTGCCACCAGCCCAGGTCCCACTTGCTGATTGCTTTTCTCACCCTGTAAGCCTGGTGCGGTTTCACCTCTTGGCTCAAGGGCATCTCCTCCAACTGCGAGAGGAACTTCCTTCTCTTGTTGTTCAGTGCTTAGGACGTTAGAACGCTGCTGTTCTGCATGATCGCCAGTTGTGTCAGCCCCAACTGTATCAGAATCCTCACTGTCCTGCCTGGGCTCAGCAGCACCTTCTGTCAAGTTGACTTCTGTCACGTTCTCCCCCACGTCAGCAAGAGGCTCGTTCGCAGCAGTATCAACATCTTTGCCAAGGCTCGTTCCTGGTTCATTAGCTGCTGGTTCAGCACCTTCTGTTTGCCCACCTTTGCAATCCATGCTCAAGTGGTTAGTGTTTGCAGGTTCTTCACTTCGGGACAGCTGGTACTTAGTGGACCTAATGAAAGCAGAAATATATCACCCATGGCTACTGGGAAAGGGGAGAACAGGCAGAGGACAAACTCAGAGAGAAAGAAATCATTCTGTAATTGTCAGGAGTGTGTAGGAAGAGGTGAAGGACAGAGGTCTGGAAAACTTGATTTTGAGGAGGTAAGAAAGTATAAAGAGTTTTACTAGTTAGATTATCACAGTATAAAATTCCCCAGATCTTTTGTGACTACCACAGTTTAACTATTTTACTACACATTAAAGAAGAGATAGTCCATGTAAAACGTTGAGGTCTGGTCTAAACCACACTAAAGTAACTTTGCACAAGTACGTTACTTCATTTGGAGTTACTATCAGGCCCCGGTTACTCCAGTAGTATGACTGTATCAAGAGCAGAGTGTTGCCTTATGTTAAGTGACACTCCTCATTTCCAGGAGTTCATGCAATTAAAGGAGCCTAAGAAAGTTTCTTAACAAAAGTCTGCAGTCGAAACAACAGCTAAAATGAAACCAGCAAAAAGCGGTGACTGTACACAGAGCAGGTGTGTGTCACACGACACTGCAGCATGAGAAAGTCTGGTTATCGTCAAAAGCAAAGCTGGGATATCCTCAAACTTTATGACAAAAGATCTCAGGAAGGTTTAAGGCCTTACTTCAGCAATGCCATGGCATTTCCTTGACATACTGGCCAAGGTCTACGCTTGAAGAAGTCATGAATGCTTTTGGTCTCAGGCACGTGGTATGGGAGAGACACAGATGATTCTGCCAGAGGAAGAACACAGAACAAAATTTCAAACATCAGCCAAGGCATTTATTTGATATCTCTGAAATTCAGAGGCTTGACACAAATACTTTGCAGCAAAGATCTGACTAGGCTCAAACAACACGGTGTAAATGTGAAAACCGCAAACACTGCTGTTTGGGAAAGGGTTCCAAAAGCAACGGTCACAAAGATCAAATCTCCAACATGTCTGTGGATTCCTTAGGAAATGACCTGTGATGTTAATATCAGGACGGCCAGCCCGGTCTCAGTTTTATTACCAAACTCTCTAGGTGTTGCACAAGCTCTACACAAGATCACAGGCTTAAGTGTTGGCATAATTATTTTTTTTTCATTAGTTACAAATATATCTTTTAACAGTTCCTTGAATAAAAGTGGTCTTGAACCCTTCAACCCTAATTAACTCACGCTAGGTGAAAGAAGCCTCTAATCTTTGGAGTAAATTCTTTCAACTTCTCTCCTGAATTTCTTAGTAGTTTATGCCCCTCTCCATACAAAGAATTTAAGTTTTACCTCTAATAAGTCGTTGGGTCTCACTATGTAGTTGTTTAATGGCTTCTTTACTTAACCTTGCTGCTTTCCGCTCCTTAAGGAAAGAAAAGAAAGGCTTCTGAAGACAGAAAACAAAATCTGGCACTCCAGCTATACTTTCTAAATAGCTGATTTTTCCCTTTCAAACAGAAAGGAGTCAGAATAAAGCAGCCAGTTAAAGAAAAAAAGATTAGAAATAGCAAATCAATGAGAACATTGGACAGCATGCATACAGAAAACATCTGAGTCATTACAACAAACAGCTTTAAAAAGAAGACTACTTCACCTTTCTTTTTGGTTCTTTTAATACAGGTTCCTCATTCTCATCATCAAATACACGTTTGTAGCCTTCGCCCTCAGAAAACCGTTCTTGGTTCTACAGAACATGAAAATAGATTCATTTATTTGTCTAGATACACAGGCACTACCAAGGGCAAACAAATCAAAAGTAAAAAAACCAATTGCACAGAATGATCACTGGTCAGCAAAGCCAGCAACACCAGCGAGAGTTCTCAGAAACCAACACAAATCCCACCTAATACTTATGGCAGATTTCCAATGCTCCTACTACAGCATTATCCTTATAGCTTTGCAGCACAACATCTCTCCATCTTTCAGGACAAAAAGCAGAGGACTATTTTCTCCTCTCCTCCCTCATAGCAGTAAGAGTCCACCACTGCCAAGAAGTTTTAACACATGCTCAGGTACAATCCTTCCCACTAGTAATGAGTAATCTTGTATTGCTATAAAATGTTACCTTATATCTCTTTATTTTATTTTTCACTGCTGCTCGTATTGATTCTAACGACTCTTCATCCTCTGGGGCACCATCGCTTTCCTCTTCTAAGCCATTATCAAAAAGTTCTTTGTCATCAAGAAGACATCCGCTGTCGTTAAGAGGATACCGCTCACCACCAGCTACCTGCTCGCCATAAGAATAAAGTATTTGGGTAATTCCCTTCAGGAGGTCCCCTTCAGTTCTTAGGCATTCATTTATGATGACTGCCAAAAGGTCTTGATGAAAGAAGTTAGAGAAAGCACATGAAATTTAGCATCTGTGTCCCCTGTAAGCCAGGCACGTTCACTTTATAGGAAAGCCACGGAGCAGTGCACCCCACGTCTATGATAAACAGGGAATTTCAATAATTGCTGAAGACCAGGATGGCTCAGAGAGAATAAATTAACACTTGAAACGTGCATTTTATAAACAGCAACTATAGGCAACCTCCCAGCAGCCATTTGTCTAGATGGTAATTCCAGTCTGACAGCAGCCCAAAGCTTCCTCCAGGAACTAGCCCAGCAAGGGAGGGAAGAGCCGAAACACCCACCAGAGCCATCCATGCACCTAACACACCCGCCATGAACCCAAACAACTCCAGGAACTTCTGCCCGGCTTAGCACACACTGATGTTAAATCACCAGGTGTTAGGGCTTGTAGTTTCTTTGCAGATGGGATTGGTATTCCGGGGATCCCTGTGGATCCGACATCTGCAGCAGGAACATGGGCACTAGCGATACTGAAACAATAACCAGAGGCAGTACTAAATTTCACTTAGTTGTGAAAATATCTGAGATTTTCTGCCAAAATACACACCTCTGTCTGAGGCTTCTTTTCTTTTTTCAGCTGTTTAAGGGATTCAATTATTCTCTCCTTCTCTTTTCTTCTTCGTGATTTTCCTACAGCTTTTTTTGCCGTCTCTTCTTCAAAATCACGTTTATGTTTTCTGTACTTTTTCCCAGATTTTAGGGGTCTCCCCTCTTCCAGGTCACTCTCAGGCATGCCAGACTTGCTGTGTGTTTCAAGGTTTTCAACCTGCAATCGTTCACCAGTGTCACTGTCATCACTATCTAGCAGACCTTGACAAATCCGATGAGATTTCTTGTTCCTCTGAGCAGTAACGTTCTCTTTTTCTTCTCCATTTTCCTTGTCTCTGCCCGGAGCATCGTTCTGTGCAAAAGTGCCGCCATCTTCTCCATCTTCGCTCTCACTGTCCTGAAGCACCTTCTTGCTTTTTGCCTTTTTACGTACAAAAATCTCTTCATCTGAATCTGACAAAATAAATTGAAAGAAACGATACGCGCTATGGAGAGGAACATGCCACAAGCTAATGAACAAAAAATCAGTTAAACAGAGTTACGCATCTGTTAAATTTCACAGGTGTCAACATCTACAGCACATCAGCTTGAACTTGAGTTTGCAAACCCCACTTCTCCATGTAGTGCAGTATATAATTGAACCAAAGTGATTTTATAGGTTTTTAAGCTTTAAGAACTAAAAACTTCCAGTGATAGACGAGTGACTTCCCTTGAAATAGTAATAAACCCCACAGTAACTCACTATGTAAATAAATAGATTAAGCATATCATAAAAAGAAAGGAAATAAGCAATAAGACACATCCCATTTACTATTTCCCTTTTTATACTTCAGCAAACACTGAGTGACAAAAACAGGTCAAGCAACGACAAGTTCCTAGAAAGGTATTTATAAAAGAAGAACTGCCCTGTCAAACGCAACAACCACCAGACCCAATCCATGGCAATATTACAGACCTCCGTCCTCAAGAGCCATTATCCCCTTGCTGAAGTGACCTGGAGAGACTGTTTCACAGCTGCCCTGTCCGCTGTCAGAGTCACTGTCCAGGGCTTTCTGCAAGTCTGAATTCAACTCTTCTAAGGGAAGCTACAAAGTAAAAGATGATTTTCCTTCTGGTAAGTGTTGTTTATGTAGTAACGACTCGTAGTGCTGAACTTCACTCCAAAACCTTGGGTAACACACAATAATACAGGCATACACTATCATTATATTTTAAGAATTAATTGGTATTTACAGGGACGGAGATGACACTATGTCAAATTCCATTAGTATTGAAAAGTGAGCTTGCCCACAGTAAAATAAAAAAATAATCAACTTATGGGCAGACGTCTGGATTATTCAAAACCACTCAAACGAAAAAAAGGAGAAATGTAAAACTTTATTCTCTTACACGAGCATTTCGCCTGAATTCAATACATAGGGACCAGCAGCCACCCGCGGGGACTCTTTAGACGGGCTCCTCCGGGACAGGGCGCCCAAGGCCGGGGTGCGGGCACGCTGCAAGGGACGGGCCGCCCCTCCCGGCTGACACCCCTCGGGCAGCCCGGCGGCGCTCACGGCGGCCCGGGACGGGCGGGCGCTGGGCCGGGGACACGAAGACCCTCCCGGGGGGAACGTCCCGGGCTACGGCCCCGGGCAGAGCATCCTTCCCAGCATACACCGCGCCGGGCACGGCCTCCCCAGCATGCACCGCGCCGCCGGCCAAGGCCCGCACCCCCCAGCATGCACCGCGCCCACGGGGGTAGGCCCAGCGCGGCCTTCCCGGCACACACCGCGGGGGGCGAGGCGGAAGGGCCAGCCGCCGGGTACGGCGGGAACGGTAGCCTGGGAAAGAGAGCGAGCCCGGGAACGGCGCAATGCCGACGGAGCTCAACGGCGGCCGAGAAGGCGCCGCCGCTGCCACCGCAACCTCCCCCGCCGCCGCTACTTCGCTCGCTGCCTCTCCCGGCCCTCCGCCGCGCCACAAGAGGAGCCCCCACCGCCAGCCGGTTACGCGGAACGGAAGGACTCACCTCAGCAGGGGCCGCCGCCGCCATGGCCTCGGCCCGACACCGGCACTCCCGCCGCACAGCCGCGTAGGAAACCGCTTCGAGTCTTCGCGCGCAGCCCCGGCCCCGCCCACCCCTTCAACCAGCCAACGGCTGCCCGCAAATACGGCGGAAGCCCCGCCCTCCTTCCCTTATTGGGTGGCTTTTCCCACGTAGCCCCGCCCTTCCCGCCTGGTCCAATCATCGCTCACGCTTGGAGGCCGCGCGCATGCCTTATAAGGCCGCTCAGAGGGCGGGCCGCAGTTAACGGGCCCCTCAAGGCCGCTGAGGTGGGGTCGGCGGTGCTAGGCCTAGCTGCAGCTGTGGCTTCAGGGTCCGGAGCAGCGAGCAGCTGCGCGCAGCCCTCCCGGCGCGGCACTAGGCTGTGTGGGTGCCTTAGGGCTCTGCGTGCCCGGCCCCCTGAGGAAAGCTGGCCCCTCAGAGCTCAGGCCCGGCAGTGCCCCAGCAGGTGAGATGTCTAGAAGCAAATCTTCAGAACTACGCCTGTCATGACTATCGTCTGTCATAACCAAGTCAGGTCTGAGCGCTGGAAACATGTAACTTTTTTTGATGTAAGGGTGGGTTAACATATAGAAATAATGCTCTGACCGCCTTCGCAGTCAGGATGCCTCAGTGTGTACGTAATATTTATCAAGTTAATTGCTGACTTTTTAAAATTTATAATGCATTAAGTATAGGCTTGAGTTGTCATACTCAGCATCTTACAGGACCAAGCCTTTGATAGATTTCTTGAGATAGAGATTGTATCTTTTTTCCTAAAGTACTATATGCGTATATTTTTTTATACATAGATACACTGAGTAATAGCATGGAAACATTGGCAGACATCATGAGATTTTTTGTTACTGGCGTTTCCATGAAGCATCAACTGATGTGGACCCGGCAGCGCTGGGTTAATGTCTGGGCTCAATGATCTCAAAAAGTCTTTCCCAACCTAAATGATTCCATGTCAGGCAATTATGTGAGAATCTTAGCCTTCATTTCATTTTAAAATAGGTTTTTGCTGTTTCAACTTGGAAAATACCAACCCTGCAGGTTAAAAAAGGCAAATAAAATGGATTCGGCATTTATTATTTTATAAAATATTTTGACTTTGAACTGTCGTGTGAGTCAGCGGGGAATTGTTGGCCGAACAAAACCCCTCGGGTGTGTGAGGGAGCAGCTCCCTAAAACAGCACCAAAAAGGCAAAAAGTCAGTAACCCCCTTGGCCTGAAACGTTGAGTTTTTTTAAAAAAAGACTATTTTATTATCTGTGAGTGCTGCCTTGCAGCAGCGGTTGAACCCAGCCCAGGGGACCCTCCGGGGTGAGGGGGAGCGATGGAAGCAGGCACAGGGCCCTGGCGAGGTGCGTCCCCCCCAGCGTGGGACACCGGTGGGTTCCTCACTGCTGATCCTTTCCCGGGCGACGGCCCGCGGTTGTTCTCGATCCCCGCGGCCGCCATCGATCGGCGGGGCCGTTTGTCCCCACAGAGCGTCCGAGGGGCCGCGCGGGCGGCAGCCCTGAGGCGTTGGGCGTCCGGGGGATCGCCTGACTTGGCCAAGCGCTGCTTTTTTCAGGTGTTTTAAGTGGCAGAAGGGCTGTTTAGCTGGCACGGGAAGTTATTTAAGGGTGTCATGAATTAAGCCGGGCAAGCTTCCCCGTTTCGGGGCTACGCCCGAGGAGTGGCTGAGGCCGGTCCCGGGGCGGGGGGGGTGGTGTCAGGCACCCGCGGGGCCGCTGTCACGGCGTGCCCGCGTCTCCCGCCACCCTGCGGTTCATTATTAAACCTGCGACAACCGGAGGGATCTTCCCTTGGGCAGGGCACCGGGGCCGCGCTCCCTGAGGCGAGGGGCGGGGCCGAGCGCGGGAAGCCGCCGCCGCCGCCGTCACCTGTTGCCGGTCGCGGTTGGAGATCGGCGAGGTTCTGCGGGGACGCGGGGCCACCACAAGGGATGTTCTACCTCGGGAACCGGCCGGAAGTGGGGGTTCGGGGGGGTCCCACCCAAGTTCTGGTG
>JAVSBS010018818.1:13697-27217 GCA_033124195.1 Coracias cyanogaster | reverse complement strand
TACATCAAATCCCACCAAAAAAAAAAAAAAAAAAAAAAAAAAGAGGCAGCTTGGAGAGTATTAAGGGGAATTACCAGAGATATTTGCCCTGATCTTCCATTCTTACTCAGACGTGGTTTCCTTTGCAGTACATACAGGATACTGGAACAGATGAACCTTTATGTGTATAGTATTATGGAATAAGACTGGAAATAAAGAAAAAAATAACATCTGTGGGGGGAAAAAAAAAAAAACCAAAAAAAAAAGATAAAAGAACCACAAAGGAAGACTTCAAGTTAGTGCTTAGTGTTGAAGCTAAGGTTGTCAACCAATAGCAAAGTTCCATAGTCAAAAACTTAAACTAAGGATATTGTCCTCATAAAAACAGAGGAGGAGCATTGAAGTTTTCCCATGCACTCCAAATTCATTTTGACAGAGAACAGTGGGATGAAAAAGGAGTCATTTGTTGATGGAAAATAGAAGGAAGGCAGAAAAGACTTGGTATTTGTTAACAATGATTTACATCATTAACACATTTGCAATATCTGAAATCCATGTTAACTAATACCTAGTTAATAGATTAAAATATTGTTGTATTAATATATAATTCAGCAAAAGAAAAGCATATGTTCACATCCAGCCAATCAAGCCAATTTTATTATTCATCCTTTCATTAGCTATAAAAAAAATTATGACATAATAATTCAGTGTAAACTTAATACTCAGTGTGCCTGGTAGATCCCTATATGACCTACTGCATCCTATATGGAAAAATGTACCTTCTGAAAGATCCTGGCACTGCAGACACTGACTTGAGGTTGGAGTCTTTTGTCCTACGTCAGTGGATCCCATACAACGCTTAAAAATCTGAATTGGGTGAAAGAAACACAATCATAGATGACCAGGGAAATGTCTTACATGATACATAACTATTTGCTCAGGCTTTTTTCACTCTATTCTGTTCTGAGGCAGCAAAAAAAGTTTTTATGACTATGTTTCAACTATTACTTATGGAGATGAAGCCTTCTGGGAGCACATACGTGCCTCAAAACTGCCCTAATGTGTGGACTGGAGCAGAATCTGCTACTAGAGAGTCTCTTTTACGCTATGCAAGCATCACAAATGTTCCTCTCATGTATGAATGGCAGGTCCTGGGTTGTGGATCCCTGCAGCTTCCTTGCATTCTAGCAGCAACAAAGTAAACATTGCTTAACCTTTGCTGGCAGATAGCTGCATAAACAAAAACTCTGTTAGTAATGAGTGGCAGGTTTCTGAAAGGAGAGATAACAGTAGTTGCGGAAATTGATAATTTTGCAGGTTTTGTTTAGGAAGGAGGCACCATCCATAGCTTAGTTTTAATCTGCTTTAGAGAAAAAAAAAAAACTATATTGCTTTTGGCATCAGATAAATACAAAAAGGAGACTGAGGAGATTAATTAGTTTTAGTTTACTGAATGCCCTTCATTATTACTGTTGGAAAAATGCACTTAGGCAGCTAATAAGGAAAGTATTTTAACTCTAATGGACATAAACATTGTATTAGGATTTGGCATTAGAAAATGGAAGCAGAGCTGTCTTAAGGCTGGCTGACATATTAAATACTGTCGTCTTTTCTTCCACATTAGAAATGTTAATTGAACAACAAAAGACATCAACATACCAGTGAAGTTCTCCTCAAGTATTAGCAACTTTCCCTGGTGACCCAACAATACTGGATAGGTGAACAGCTGCTCAGGAGTGCAACCATTATGAATTTTATTCCACTTAATAGCAGATGCAGGAAATGGAAGCTTATATTACAGATCAATACACACACTAAGGGAACCTGACAACCTTTGGTTAGAATCAGAAGAATAAATGGCATTAATTAATTCACAGAGTTGTTGAAAAAAGAAAAAAATTCATTTTTTGTAACTGAGAGACTAGAAATGCTCTGCTTTAAAATACAGTATTGATAAATGTGAAAAGCAGCCTCAGTTATAAGCATCCTGTCACTGTAGAACTTGTAAATTCTATTTAAGTATCCACTTGAAAAAATCTTACCTATTTCTTTTGATCCTCAAATGTTTAGGTGACATGATTATAGGTAGCTGCACTGAATATAATTCCAATTTTAATAATAACATGACAATGCAATTAATTTTTAAAACTGTATTTCATAATGTTTGCAATTATGTTCATATATTTACACCATGTGAGAAAACTACAGTTAGAAACCCCATTTATAATTGCAGGGTTTTTTTTTTAATTTATCACTTAATTGTGTAACAGAAGTGTAACACACTAAAATAGCTCTCAGATAATATTAGCCTCTGGGTGCATTCATTATAAATAAACTTTTACACTCTGATGTCAATAACGGGGGTTAGCCCACTAGCTCCAGATTGCTGGACAAAGGGTGTCAAAAACGGGCTCACATTCAATGTTTTATTAGCAGGGTCTGTCACTGATGGCACACATTTAGTCTAAAAGTGAAAGATACTTTTGGGGAAAAGGAGGGAGAGAGGAAGGGAAAGACTGGAGTATCTTTGATGAGAGGCAGCTGTTACATGGCTGGTTGACAGTAAACTGTACAGGCAAATTATTGGGTTCCTTACTGCAAAATAGAAGCTGCAATCAAGGGTTAGAAAAAGAGGTGCAAAGGGGTGACTTGCACACCAGTATGAGCATCTGCCATAACAGCAATACCAGAATTTACCATTGTAACCAGAGTTTACCATGGGAGCAAACCACACAAGAACTGCAAGGGAAAAATACTGTCCTTTTTCCATATGGGATTTTGAGTGATTTAATCAATGCTTTCACATGGGAAAACAAAAAGGGAAAAGCTGAACCATTTAGACTATACATTTAAAGATAAAATGTCATCTTACAACACTATCACCCATCTTGACAGAAAAACTCTATCTCTGTTCTTCAATATGTACCTTAATAAAGTCTAAGCTTCTATTTCTATGCTTCTAATGTTGGTTCGTTTGTTGTTTTTTTTCCTGCAGCACTGCTCAATCCTTACCCCCAGAACTCCTGAGAGTACAGCAGAATCTTCTGCATAACTAGATTTCAGCTACCAGGAAGCACCTGCTCAGAGAGGTGACTCAGGAAGACTTTTGCATCTCTGAACAGCATTTGGTACCTACCTATCAAAAACACCCCAAAAAAGCATGAGCTAGGGCTCACTCATCAAGCTAGTTATTGTGAGACTTGTTCCTGAAGTTACTACTGAACTACTTTTTCAAGATAAGTTAGGACTAATCCTGTTTCTGTGTGCTTGGTGAACAGACAATACCATTTATTCCTGGGGATAGGTGACCTCTCTATGTGGATCCAAGCAGTCCCAAGCTGGGGCAGTCAGCCTTAATGGATAATGACAAGACACAAAGCATTTACATTATCAAAGACAGATCTAAATATAAACACCACCATTAATGCCTTACTGTTCACTGGTACAGTGCCATTCTGAGAAAACCTGCAGAAATTTTGTACATACACATTGTACTGAAAGAAAGGACATTAAATCACTGCCTGTTTAATTTGCACCCCTTACACTCAGCTTAACGGCTCTTACATTTTCCCTTTCTTGCAGCAGTGACCAAAGGTAGTTATCATAAACCACAGACCATATAGTCAAAAGAGGGTCCATGAATGTGTGGGAAACATCTGCACGGGAAAAAAATCTGCATCAGCTTGTTTTGTGCACCTCACACCTCCAGCATGAGCAGCTACGATTACTTCACTACCTTCTCCTGAACTGACCAAAGTCAAAAGCCTCCCAGATCAGTCCTTCCACCTTCTATCTCCTGACACACTAGGGTAGATTGGTAAGCCAGAGTATCCTCAATCCTTTGTCCAGATATTTGACATTTGTCTCTCTCTCTCTCTGTTTTTGTCCTCCTATTCACTCACAGTAGCATCTATTCACAGCCTGAAAGGGACAATTTTGTAACACTTTCTCTTCCAGGAAGACAGCCACTCACAGTTATTTACAATTTGCTAACAAAGCCTGATGCATCCTGTTGTACATCTCACTGAGCCTATCATTTTAGTCTGTTGCAGAGCTCCTTTCCTATTGCTATCTTCAGTTCACATATTCTTTGTAGCCTTTCCCCTACAAATACAACCAGCTCATAAACTATTTACTTTTCTCAGCACTGCTTGACTCCTTGGCCTCCAAGTTGCCTTTCTCCTACACTCTCCTCCCTCCTGCTCCTATTCCTGTGGTGTCATTGATTTATTTTTAGGTCTTAAAGATTAGTGATAAGAAGAAATCATGTAGGCCTGCCTCCTTACTGTGGACTTGCTCTTTGTATGTTATTTGTACCATATTCTTGGGGGGAGAGAAGGGGAGGTACTTCTGTCTGCCACTATCCTTAGAAATATCATGCATACGTGAATGAAACGTCACACTCAGAGTAAAGGTTGGAGAAGGTACCTGGGTAAAGTGGAGGACGGACTCAAGAACCAGAAATAGGAGAATGCCCTTTAAATCCTCCTTATGGAACAAAATCATTTGCAGCTGAATACCACTTGGGAGCTCTGACAATCCTGAGCATTAGAGCCCTCACACATACTTTAAAAAAAAAAAAAGAAATCTAGAAATAAAACCTAAAAGAAGTGACAGTCTAGATGTGATTCTGGGCTGTTATGATTCTGTTATGAACTCCAGAAGTTATTCCGTTTTACTGTTATCTGTATGAGCATTCTACTAGGAGATCATGTCTTGGGGATGTGCAGCAGGATGACCATCCAATTACAATTCATGGCTAGTATTCCTGAAAGCCTGGCAGATTAATCTCCTGTAACTGTTAAGCAGCAGATACTGCATCTGGAAGAAGTCATACAACAGTCCTTCTATAACCATAAGTTTCCTCTAATTTTGGCCAGATTTTCCAGACTTGCCTTTGATTTTATCAGGCGCCATCTGGTAATTGTCTTTTCAAGCTGCATTTTTAGTTAGATAAGAGGGCTTTAATGTTATTATTACTGCCTGTAGCCCAAGATGACTCACAGTTACCCCAGTAAAAGAATTCTTGTAGAAGGGGCCGTGGAACTTCAAGCACCACCATATAATTCTACCAACTGCTGAAATTAATGCCAGTTGTCTTTTTGAGCTACAAATTCTACTATTTTAAGTCTATTGTTCATTTTCTGAAGTCCTTTCTGAACAGCTCCTAGTAAAGATACTCTCAGCCATGTAGCATAATGGATATGAATTTAGTCTTCAAATTAGATAGTTCTAGTACAACATCAGCAGCTACAAATTCAGAGGGGATGCCAGGGCAAATACATTCATCCAACATAATCACCTGTGGCATCTAAATAGCTCTGCCTTGTCTTCAATGAGTTACAAGTTACCGTTTCATATCCACCCACCCCACAGTTAACTCTCCAGGAGCTCAGGAATGGACTGCCCCAGCACAACAAACTCTCCTGACCGACTGTGCAACTCTTCCCAGGAGCTGGCAAATCAGGAATGCACCTAGTTTGAAGGATGCACCTTCCTGCACAGTATTAAAGTGTTCAGCAGAGGCGTCTTTTAAATCTGCAAGGTAATGTAGCTTAAAATAGGCACTTTTGATACAGTAATCTCTTGGAAAGTGACAATGGTATACAATTCAGCAAAGCTACCATCCTCCTTTTAGGATCACGAGATCATTTCGGTTGGGATTTTCATAAACCCTTGAAGCAGTCTACTTATGCTCAGTTTATGACCATGTTACTAGACCTTTTCTGTAATTAAAATAAGTTTAAAAAGCTATGAGATTTTGAGGACTGAGTCCCTTAAAGTGAATCCATAAAGAAAATACACATATTAAACACAATTCTCACAGCTTGTGTTTCTATGATGCTACATATGGCACAGTGATAAACACGTGATAAGTTGAAAAGCTATGTAAATTCCTGTTTTTTCTATCCTCTTCTGTCTGCCTTGACTGCTTTCTGCCCTTTCAAGTATTTCCCACAGGACTCTTAACTGTTTTATACCCCTAAGCAACTTAAACCAGCTGCAAACTTAAAAGAATAATAATCAGCTAGTCCCAGAATTGTATTTCTTCCACCTATTCTCAAAAGTGGTTTCCTTTCAAACACTCCCCAAGACCTCGAATGGAAGACCTTAAGTCATGCAACAGTGGCATGGTTCTGTCAGCCTATGGGCTAGTCAGGCATTATACCTTAAGATAGAGAAAAGCAAGCTTTGCACTTTCTTAGACAGAAAAGAGCCCGTTTCCTATACTTTTGCTTTTAACCTGGAAAATCCCCAGAATAATGGGCTCAATAAACCATGACACTTCTGCTATTTATAAACTATAATTTGTTCCTGCATGATTCCCTGTAAGCTTTGCCCAATTAGGGTAATGAACAACCAAAGAACAAAATAGTTTCAGCTGGTTATTTGTGAAGATGTTTCTTCCCTCTCCTATCCATGTAATACATTGTGCTGTCACATTCTAGTGAACACGTTATTGACACCTGTGGTTATAACTCCTTTATGCCCAGTTGCCCCACAGAGCAATGCAGCGTGTGTAAGATTTTCAGGACCATACTGTAATCCTTTTCGCCTATTTCAAATACTACTACAGAGAAATTTTTTAAGATGGTTAACAGTATAACAGTGATCATATAACTGACTCAAGTACTGTTTTAATTGTTAGGAGAAAAAAAACCACAAAACTCCTGTGGAAAAAGACAGGTCTAGGCAGTAGTGACTTTTAGTAGGATGTAATAATTCTAAATTGCAATACTCAGTCTCATGCAAATGTAGGTTAAATCTTGCAGGAAAGAAGATTAGAAGGAGAGGAGTCTCTCTTTCCCTCTCTCTCTGTCTGCCAGTGCACACAAAGCTGGTCTTAAAAAGGGTTGTTCTAGGGAATATTATCAAGCCTTTCTATACATTTCTCCCTTCCAAAGGAACAAAATGTAGTATTGGCAGCAGAGCATACCAATCACACTAAAAAAAACCTTTCAATTTAGACTTCAGCTTATAGGCCTCCAAAGGTCTCCAGACTGCCCCAATCACCAGTGCTCCTCAACAACTTTGACAAAAACTTAGGTTCTTTCACTTGGAAAAAGCATGAAATCAAACCATGCCATTACAGTCTATGTACCAATGAATGGTATTTTTCTAAATGCAGAATTTCTATACTCAAGGGGAAAATGTGCCAGTGGTACATAGGCTTAATCCACTCTTTTCTTCAAGGTGAAGAAAAGACAACTGTGGGTGAATCAAAGCTGCCAAATATTAGTATTCTGCTTTGCTTTGCCAAAATACGTATGTTGCAGAGCCACTATTTATTAAGTGCACAGCACAGATAGTTTTCTATAGGAATAGACACCTACATTTTCTTAAACTAAGTGCAGTTTTACAGGAAATGACAAGGTTTCTACAGGCCAAACAGTAATACCCTTATACAGATTTTGAAGTGGCTATCAGCTGATGTCGGTTCTGCAGGCACTGTCACATCCAGATAAGCCATTTAAAATGCAAGATTAAAGGATATAATTGCAACTAAATGCTCCTGACACCTTAATTTCATATCAGGCATTCTTAGTGCATACAGTTTCAGAGTGATCTTCACACATTGAAGAGGACTGCTCAACAATGGCTATCACAATCTGGCTTGTAAGTAATGAGAATTATGTTCCTAACCATTCAGAACTAATGTTGCAGATCTATTGATATCATTTCACTATACATGGTAAATGACATTTGTTGTAACAATAAAGAGAAAGTATAAGCGCACAACAATTTCATTTCAGTAGGTATGTTGCAACTTTCGATAGCTAAAGATAAAACTCTACTTTTAGTACACAGTTTATGCATAGTTTTATTGATTTAAACTGAAATTGTTTATTTAATCAGACTGGCAGTTCTACTAGCTGAATTCTAATTTTCTACACTTTTCTTTCTCTATTCTAATTTTTCAGATTTTCTTCCCTTTCAAAAAAATCAATTTAATTGTGATATCTAGCAAATGAATACTCTGTCTCTATTTCAAAACCATTTTACATTTTCGTTTAGAATCTTGTTTTGACAGAATTCTATCTCATATTGTCCTTCTCTAATTCACAAGGGATCTATTGTTACGTGCATAAGAAACATAAGAATAAAGATTTCTACCCTAACATTTAAGTGTAGAAGGGTGATTTATTAACTATTCTATTGAGATTAGCAAGTGTTTTTCATGATTTCAGGGGCTTTTACTAAACAGAAGTCAACTTGAAGGGAACTAAGACATTTTTCCTTGTAAAAGCAAGAAATATCAGAGGATCTTATCCTCAGCAGAAAAGTTATTGCAAATGCATATTCTGAAATAGAGGCAGCTAAAGAAGATGGCACATAACTTCCTTGATGAGGAGAGACTGCATGTAGACAGTAGCGCACACAGGAGAAGGGGCTGAACACCCCAGCCAAGTGCCAGGAGCCCAGAGTTACACTGGCTAAGTCGGACAGCTTTTGACAAGTTTGGGTTTCAAACTCGGGGAAGCCAGGTCACACAGTTTCTCCTATACTTCAGTTATGCCAGCACAACTGCCTGTAGGGCCACACTCTAAACTCACTACAAAGTAACTGTAGCTGAGAGCAAGTAAGGCCAGACACATTGTACACCACCATATCATGGTACACCTGCAGTGCAGCTTCCCTTGGGATCTGTGGGGCAGTAAGCATGTTGCCCTTTTCCTGGTGCTGTTTGTATCCTCTGCTGATCAGCACAGCTATCTGGACAGCATGTTCTACAACCAAAAACCTGTGAGATATAAGGAATAAAACCAGCCTTCATTCCTCCCACTTCCTGTGCCTGGCCTTTCATCTGCTTCTACAACTGCACATGCATGTAACATTTGCCTTTAGGTCCTTCCCACTTCTCTCTGACCCATACTTACTTACACCACTAGGCATTTTGGAACCTGCTCATGATATGGGACTCCTCCTTGCATTTTGTCCTCCTTGATTTGGGGAAATTACCTTCTCCCTTGCCTGCTTTCAACTTCCCTTTCCACCCCCTAGACAGCTGCTGGGGTGTGGTGGAAGATGCCAAACTGGAAACTGGATTACAAAATCTAGATTTTGAGAGAACTTTATTTCATTCTCAATGTCCTTAATGCAGTTTTGTTAAGTCTAGCTTGTTTTAGCTTCCTAAATGTTAACATAAATGATGTATTTTTCCACACAAATATTTTCCACCTGTAAGGTGAGAATATGGAAAGGGGAAGATGAAAAAACTCATAAAGATCCAGAATTTATTAAAATCTCCACCATGGGAATGTAACCTTCCTCACATTTTCTGATATGGTAGCCCTCCACAAGTCAATCAAGTTAGACTGTTTTGGTCAGACAGGCAACTACATTTAAGTTCAATAATTTCAAGTTGTTCTGGTTCAGCCAGGACAGGGCTAATTTGGTGCAGCCAGGCTATTCTATACCATGCTGACATCATGCCCCGGGGCCAGTTCTGGTTCAGCAGGGCAACTTATGGTGTGTGATCTGCTCGGGACCGTCTTTCTGTCTATGCGGTATTGCTTATTTGTACATTTCTTTCTATCACTGTTGTTATTGCTTACTGCGATTGTTTCTTATGTGTCACTGTATTAAATTCTCTTTATCTCAACTCAGAAAGGCATTTTAAAACTCTTTTCTCTGCGGTGGGGGGGCAGCGGCAGTGGCCACGTGGCTTAGCTGCCAGCAGGGGCTGAACCACCACAGATTTATTAAACCACCACACAAGTACTTAAGAGTACTAAAAACTGTTGGTCCCTAAGTCTAGAAAAGCTTTAGCTTCTTTTCTTTTGAAACGTTTGCCAAATTATATTTGAAGTAATGTCAATAACTTTAAATGCAACTTGTTAATACTTAAGTAATTAGTTATAACACTAAAAGGTTTTCAGTAAAACTACTAAATTAATCCTTTTTCACAGTCTTACCTTGTCTCATTGAAAGCAGAGGAGTAATATAAGACTGGGGGATGATTTAATTTTTAATGGCTCATGTTCTTAATTTTCAAGTTGTATTTAGTTTACAAATTCTGTAATGCTGCAATAAAATTTCTTTCCAGCAATGTTTTTAAAAACAAAGCCAAAGAATCTTTGTCATTTGTTCACTGCATATGATACTATGAAGTCATAAATTGCACAAATTTTCAAATGAATTTGCCCAAATACCTGCATTAATAAAGGAATTGAAAAGCAAACAAGCTATATGATTAAGTTGTGCAGTATTTCAGGCACCTCTCTTTTCCTACAGCTAAGTAGTGCTCATTCTGACACTTCCTTATTCTCCCCAGCCTTAGCCTTCAGAGTACACTGACACATATAGAAAAGATAGGAAAGCTAAACAAGATGCTACAGAAAGAAGGCCTTAAATGACTGAATCCTTAGCTCCATATAGGTGATTGCATAAGCTTAAATGTACACTTCCAAGATGTGCATTTTGCACTGTGATGCTGTATGATTACGTTCTGTTTATTTTCATCTTTAAGAGCCTAAATGCTAGGGATAGATCAGGTCAGTAGGAAGCTAAACAGAGTAAAGTGCACCCTTTCTTTCTGCTCAGTGAGAATTGTGACCTCTTTGGACTCCAGTTCTGAATATTTTCCAGCCAAGAAACAATATATTAAATGTTCAATTTTATGTTCCTCTCACTGTGGGAAGGGGAAAACAGAAAAATTAGTGTTGAGTCTAAACATTATTTAAAAGACCCCATCAAATTCCACATGTGTGGCAGTGACACGACCCACATCAAGGGCACCCATTAAACTCTCTTCAGAACTCTTATATCTCTTTCAGAAAAACATCCCATTTTGTTATAGGGCCTAGGTTCACAATAAGCCTTAAGATTCAGCAAGTGAGGAAGGAAAAAAAGTGGTTTTCATAGGATTTTTTGTCTAAAAACACTATTTAGGATACTTTATAATGTATGATCTAATATTTAACTCTTTCCCAATTCATACATAGTTTGGTGATAAGATTCCATCAAACACATTATTCTAAATCTCTGTAGAATAGCCATTGCCATTTCCAGATTATATCGCAAGCTATTATACATACACTGCTGCGTTAATGAACTTAGATATGACATCATGAGGTTTTAAAGTCCAAACCGGAAGGTTTAGAAACATGAAATGGTACTAGAAGATAAAATGTGAAGATTGAACTTAAAGTATGGAAGAGACTTTTGGATATATTTTACTAGATCTTTTAGCATCCTCATATCCCAGCAATTTAAAAAAGGTTTAGGCCCTCCACTTGCTGTCTATATACACCCAGTTACAATTATGTCCATTAGTTGCCCTAGCAACAGAGGCAGAGGTTAAGTCATTTTCTAGAAGAGGCCCCGTGCAAATTATGGCATTATACCAACTTACTGCCAATCGTTTTAATTAAAACATTTCACTTTCAACTCAGCTAACAGCAGAGATCAGTAAACAGGGCAGATCAAATTACTGATATTTAAACTCCCCTGCCTTTGGAAAGGCCCACTGTAGCTTAATTACTGTTGGGCAGGACTGATGAAGAGCGAGCAAAGAATTTACATCATTCAGGTATTGCTTAATGTATGAAAAACACAGAATCGTAATTCTAAATGTGTACAATACCAAATAAATCTGATAAAATTTCTAGACACTTTCCACCGTGCTATGGCAACATCAGTGGTACTGGCAACAAGAATACTTTTCTATAATGCTTCTCTGTTGGTTTTCCACCTCCTTCCATGAAACAATTGAAGGGGCAGAAGATATACACCCCATTTTGCCCCTATGATAGTGAAAACTAATTTTTGGCATGGCCAAGAAATGTGATAGAGCACAGCAGACCTAATGTACCCAGGCTCATGTACCTAGGAACTAGGGAAATACCTTGCAGCCACAGAAAAGAGAGGATCTTGTGTGAGGAACAGATTTTGAAGAGGATAGTGTATGCAGTGTAAGGAAAATATAGGGAAATGGGCAAGGAGAGACTCAGCACAGACAGAAAGCAGAAAAGAAAGCGGTCAGGCACACAGTCATTACTGTGGGATCATCTCAGCATCACAACACATGACAGCCCATACAGAAGGAATCACTACCCACTCATCCCCACTCCCCTTTTGTCATTCTGCTCTTACATAACAGGAAAAAAAAAAAAAAAGAAGTCATCCATGGACAAAATTCCCCTTCATATCTAATGCCAGCTCTCTTTAAACCTGGATGGCAAAATTACTGCTGCATGTTTTTGCCTGTGACATAATGTTTTGCCACACTATTAGTGAATTACTATCACTGTTTTCAAAGGATTCAGGAAGAAGGGCAAAATCCTACAAAATACATAAGGTAGGTGGTAAAGTGGGGACTCATCAGACCCAATGTCACCTGCCTCAAGATCAGACATTTAAGTGTGCTCCATCCAAGGGTAGCAAATGGCCCAGATGCAGGGACTTCTTCAACTCTAAACAGAACTTTGGTCAGCTTGCTCTGGCTTATATATCTAATTAATAAAACCATTCTTATAGCAGTAAATCTTATCTTTGGCTTCTGGAAAACATAAAACTTCCCTTTTCAAACTTGTACAAATCCCTCTATGTGATCTAGAGAAGTAAAACATACTTTTCCCATTATTAACCATATGGTATTCAGGAAAGAGTTTTTTTAGATATAAATTTGTAACCAACCCTCATTCATGTAGAACTACTACAATCTGATTAGTCAAAATGGGCAGATCAGTAAGGGACAAGTCAGGCCTTCTGAGGACAAGTAGGGAAGTACTCCTTTTGGATCGTTATTAAAGCTTCATAGTAATATAGATAGATTTTTCTTCCAAAGGGAAGGTCACCTTCTCCTAGCCCTCAAGTAGACCAATTATTCTTTCTAACCACAATCCTTAGGGGTCTACATTTTTATCATTAAAGCATGACTATAAATATATTACTAATTTATTGCAAACAGGTTTTTTTCTTGATTTCTGAATGAATAAACTTCTGAATATATAATAATGGTCACTCATTCATGTGCTGACAGATTTCTGAAATGCACTGGCATATACCTTATGCTGGTATTTTATTACATACCCTATTTTGATGAAAAAGATACAAAATGAAAGGGTTAAGTCAGAGTAAGAAAAAAATATCCATTAAAGAAAAGTAATTATTCTTCAGCTAATTGCAAAAGCTAATCAGAATAATTAACCTAAGAGAAATCATAAGAAGATACCTACTTTCTAAAATATACAAATGTATGTAAAAAATCCCAGACTATTTCTACAGATGACCTTCTCAGGTTATCTTTGTAACTACTGTATTACTTTCATGCAACCAGAATACTGGTAATTTGTAAAGAGAAAGGTGGCAGGAAGAACACAAGTCTGTCCATAAAAGCTAAGTTTCCAAATTACTTCAAGCCACTGAGCATTTTTAATACTTCGTTTTCTCTTCCTCTGTTAATGACCTACTTAGTTCCATGCTGTAGTGGGTCTGGCTGAGCTGGTTTTCCTCACAGCCGCAGTGTTTTTGTGCTGGGAGCTAGAAGGGTGTTGATAACACTCCCATGTTGTGACTGCTCCTGCACAGCACCAAGG
>JAVSBS010018818.1:0-13597 GCA_033124195.1 Coracias cyanogaster | reverse complement strand
CTCCCCTTTCGTTTTTTTGCTCTGCTAAGGAGGGGAAGGAAAGGGGGGGTGATAGAGAGGCTTGGTGGGCACCTGGTACTCAGCCAAGGTTAACCCACCACACATGCACAGTAAAATCAATTTATATTATTATTTTGAAACCCCAAGAAGTCTGCCACCTGTTTTTGAGAAATAGATGGTAGCTGTGTAGCATTTTGTCACAGATTACGAGACGGCCAAGCAGCACATAGTGATAACATGAAAACCACGAAAACAAGACTTTATCTTTAAAGAATCCAATATTAGATATGATAAATCAAATTTTTTTCTACCCCCAAAATTTATAATACAAGCCTCCCACAAGCTTCAACCTAGCACTGCAAGTGTTTTAAAGTCTTAGATCCTGAAGTCATGTTACAAGAATTCTCGCAAGAATAGGAGCTTTTTTTTTTTTTAAAAAAAGGCTATTTTTAAATCTTCCTGTCTGTCCAGAAAACTGAAAATGTAACTCTAATCCCTCAGCTCAAAAGTCTAATATTAAAAAAACCCAAAAAAACCCCAAGACAACCACACCCTCAATTTTGCCATTTTTATTATTATTTCCAAATTGATAAATTGAAATTAGAATTTGGGAGACCTGATAAGAACCACAGGACTATCACTCTTTTATACACTGAATTCATTAGTGCTACTATTAGTTTAAGAAGAAATTTTGACTTACACTGAATGTTGATATGGTTAAACTGTTTGACTGTCACTTGCTCTTAATACCAAGAAAGAGCAGTGAAACTGCCAGGTTGGATGGGGCCTTGAGTAACCTTGTCTAGTGGGAGGTGTCTGTGCCATGGCAGGGGGTTGGAACTAGATGATCTCTGAGGTCCCTTTCAACCCAAAATTTTCTATGATTCTATGAAACGTGGATGTGTCTGCTTTATGATTTATTTTTCATTCCCTTTTAATGAGAAGGTTTTTTTGTTTTGTTGTTTTTTTTATGATTCTTCTCTCTAACTCTGCAACAACAGACTGGCAAACAAAGTTTCCTGATGCCAGACCCACTTGACTTCAGGTCAAGTTCTTAATTATTTTGCCAAACCAAGGCCTCACATGCAACAATATAATTGCTTTTCAGCCAACCAGTAGCTTGGAATAAGTAGGATGTTTCATCCAGCCAAAGTTTCTAAATGGCTCCTCTTCTATTCCAAGTTCATGATCATATTTTGATGACTCAAATACTACTTTGTTGAGTTTTTTAAGCCATTGATTTGATTGATTGCAAGGTTTGAGGAAATTACAGGAAAACAATCAAGTAAAGCCTGATAAGGAACAGTTCAAATTGAATTTCTGCACAATAAAGATGCTCTTAAGCCTACTGCATGCTGTTCCAGGCTGCATTTGATTTACTCAGAACAAATCTGTATCGCCAAAGGATTCTACTTTTAACTGACACATAATTAAAGCTTAGCTTCTTTTAAGAAAATGCAAACATCTGTTAATTCTCTCACATTTCACACTCCAGAAAAACAGAGGGATTAAAAAAAATAATTATCAAATACAGTATCCTTTCAAACCAATAATTTGTTCTATGCCTAAATTTACTAATATTTTAGTAGTTTTAAAATGTCTATCATCTGTTCTCTGAAGTCTATTCTCTTAACACCACCCTTCTTTCAGCAAGATGATATGCTGTAAGATGAGATGTGGTCTTTTCATCACAGCTTTTTGTCTCCTGGCCAAGATACCTAACCTATGGACCACTACCTTGACATAATGATTTTGGACTTTTGTACTGGACATTTATATGATATTTTACTGTCTTCACTTAGATTGAGAAATCAATAATTTGAGTTGCGTGTACTGGGATTGTTTCGGGTTGCATTTGGTTTTAATTTTTCATCATGCAAAGCCCCTAACCCAGTAAAACAGAGACAGACAACACAGGATATTTCATTCAAATATAAATATTTTATATAGGCTAAGAACACCAGGCTGCACAATACATTGCTCAGGGTTGGTGCATTCTGGCCATGAGAGCCCTGAAAATCCCAATTCCCTGAATGAACCTATTAAAGAAATAAATACATTTTTTAAAAAATTTATAAAAGGAACGCATAAAACTGCTCAACCACTAACTATGCAGGCAATTCAGTCTCCCAAGACTGTATTATAGGAACATAGAGGGAAAGGAAGAAACTCTAACAGTGTAGACATATATGTTGCTATGAACAATCACATCTTTGAGGCAACAGTTTTTACATGTTTTGATTTTCTTTAAGTTACACTGACAAAGAGTACCTTATGTCAGTTTCAAAAAATTGTAGGGATTTTTTTTTTTTCCACTTATTTTATCCAGGAACACAGATTCTCAACGGATCAAGAATTCTCTTGTGTTTTGTAAATTTTCGGTGGAAAAAGGAAGGAATACAGAGCAACTGAGCTTCCCGCCTTTGGAGAAGACCCTGCACACTACTTCGCCTCTTTCACTCTCACCCACTCAATACATAAATGTGGATGTAAATGATAATTGCATCAAACCTGAGATATGCAGCATGCATCACTTTCCAAACATTCCATGACCGAGCAATAGGAGACGTAAATTCACTCCCCTACTCTCAAAGAGTCAGAAAGTGAATCTGAGCTCTTATTTCAGTAACTAAAGATGAACCAAGATTGATCAGGCTCTATTGCATTTCATTTCTACCCACAAGGAAATAAAGACATCTGCTGCTAATACTAATAGACCACCTGCCAACAAGAAATCTTAGTAAACTAGGTGACAAAGGATACAAGAAACCACCCTGAAGATCACAAACTCTCCATGAAGCGTACGTTCTTTCATATCTCCATCAGGTGGAAGAATGAGCCATTCTCTCTCATTTACAGTTTCTTCCCTGAATACCTACATACATCTATTGCTTACTTCCCCTTACTGCCCCTTTGGGAGCAATGCCTGCTAATTGAAATGGCTCCCCTTTGTAACAGTCAGCAGCTGGTTTGATTACTGTATTCCAATAAATAATATGGCTGTATTAATTCAGACAGAGCAATTAACACATAGGCCAGACATTTTTACTGTGTCACTTTTACTGTATACTACCAGTTAGGTGTTTCTATCTGAAATACTATCCCTTATTAGAAGCCAAATAAATTCAGCTACAGTTTGATCTTTTGAACAATCGCGTCCCCCATTAAGAAACATCTGACAGCACCTTTCAAACCATTCTCATTGATTCTCCCTGCCCTGAACCTGCATCTGTTTTCACATTCAATCCTTCACATTTGCCTTTTATTTTTAAGGAGGAAAAAATAAATGCTGATGTTATGGACAAGACACTAAAAAGTGACAGTGATTAATTAGATCCACTTTCTGTTCTCTAGATTCACTACAAGTGTCATTCACACCCAAAGAAAATGAAATTTACTCCCTAAAAAAGTTAATGTTCTATCAAAACAATAGTAAAACTTTACCAGATTTGGAAGAGTGGAGGAGAACAGGAGGGTTTTGTAAAGTACCACAGTACTTACATAAGAGCATCTTATCTCTGTCAAAGACACTGCATGACTTCTCAGAAATTTAGTTTTAAAGGAGCATGAAGAAAATAGCAGTTTGGTAAGTTCTGCAACAGCTGAAACTGAAGGTATCACATGATTGGTTTTATTCACTGATTAGAGGTTTTCTGAATCAGAGCTAAGTTTAAAGATGTTTTATCATTCTTAAGTAGGATGATAGATGTATTCACATTTTTTTCTGTTCTTTTATTTACATTAGATTTACTAAATATTATTACACTATTTTTTTACATGTTCAAGAAGCTAAAAGAGTTCTTTGTATCCATATTTCTCTCAGGATAAAAAGGCTTTACTGTTCCTTGCTTGGATAGTTCCTTGACAGACTCTGGTGTTTTCCAAAAAGCCAGTACTATTAGCCTGATTCAGGCAGATATAAAGCTGTTATAAAGGTATATGTCACAGAGAAACTGAAGCTGTTCTCACGTGTAAGGATTTTTCATGCTTACCAATCTACATCCTCTTCAGGGTTTATCTCCAAAATGGACGTAAGTGTTATCATCATCTGGTTTTCCTGCCTCATCATATTCACCCAAATCCTGGTCTAAATGGTTTTAGGAACAATTATTTTTCTAATTGTTGATAATTAAAAGAAAATCAACACTTTTAGGAATATTCTGGATACACTTTGAAGGGAACGCAAATGAAATGCTTGAGAATGAGACCTTGCTTGAGAGGAGCTTGTTACATACTTTTGCTTTTCAGCTTGGAGTAAACCTTCATGTTTTGGCTTATCAAATATATACTGAACATTGTTGTTAAAGCTATTAAACAGAAATAGAAGGAAATAATAGTGGTTTCATATGGCAGAGACCTGAACAGATTCCTAGTTATGCCATTCAGTTATATAACTACTGAAGGTCTTTCAGTATTCCATGACATAAAGGCAACACAGGAACCAGACAGCATTTGTTTGTATTATTTCTCCAGAAACAAGCTTCCTATCCTTCATTTCAATAAAAGCCAATCTGCAAACAGGCTGGAGAGAAAGCATGAGATATCAATAATGGTATATGGTATTTGAGCCGACTGCTCTCTACATGCCTTGTGCACTACAAGCTATCTTGTTCATTTAAAAAGTCTAATTCTAGTTCATAACAGCTCGAAAAAGTGATAAATGCTTAATAGAATAATATAAAAACAACTGTGAAGTTACTGTGTACCCTGCCTTTTCCCCAGAACTTCTCTAATTCCTTAAAGCTTTCTCCAGCTCTTCACTGCATAGCCAGATACCCGCTTTCTCCCCGCAGAGCCTCTGAGCTAGACTCCCACATGTGGCAACTGTAAAGCGAAGCAGAGCCGGTAAGTGCAGTAACTTCACAAGTTTCCTTAAGGAGCCCATAGCCACTAAGTGCAGTAAGTAACATCGAAGCAATAGCTTCTGCAATGTAAAATCTGATTCCTGGAAGTTTCACAGCAGCCAGAGAAAGCAATTTCAAGGAACACAGAAAAGTGTATGGACCTACTGCTATCTTACATTTGGGATCTCCTGTAAACTCCTAGATCAGGCACAAGTCAAGAGCAGCCTGCTTTCACAAATCAATTGGTCTTTATCATCTTCCAGTGACTTGATTGAATTAGTTTAGATGTAATTAATCATATGCAGAGAATCTAGGGCTGATTTGAGATATTAAGAAAATGCAGTAAGTTAGATGTTATTTTAAAACCAGGCGGTTGCTGACACACAGAATTATGACACCTCCAAGCACAAAGCTCAAGAGCATGAGGAGCTTCCCAAGAGTAGGAGTTCCTGAGCTGGAGGTGGCAGGAGGGTACTGCATTCCTACTAAGCCAAAAAAACCAAGAAATGCACCTCCTTGGGCAAAAAGTTAGAGGGAAATTCTTGAATATCTCATTCAGGAAGCTTCTGGGATTTCCAAAACCTGCCTCTAAACTACACAGAAATACCCTTCCGGTACAGCCTAGGATAAGAAGAAATCAAGATGAAAGCGGAAGGCTACAAACCTGCAAAAGTATTTTCTTCTATCTGTAGCTATGGTCTTCAAGGTGTCCTGCGACCACAGCCTATCAGTGCTTCCGGCACATCTGATCTGCTGATGTGACTGGTCCCTACCCTGTTTCTGCTGAAGTCAGTACACTACTTTGGAATGCATAGCCTATTTCTGGTAACAGAAATCATCTCACAGTAGAGGATGCTTGCTGGAGTGGTCCAACCAGCAGGCTGGAGGACATACCATGAAACTTTTTCAGTAAAATAGAAAACACCACATGATGACAACTCATTGACTTATCTTAAATAATCGGCGCTTGAACAAATATTATCCAAGTATAGCTCTTGGCATATGGAGACACGGAGAAATTGCTAGCTCTCTAAGGACTACAAATATGTGCACTTACATAAAACATACATTAGTCTTAAATACATAGATGATGCCAGACTTCAACAATGCCTGAAGAATGTGATGAGCAGCATGAAGTATCACAGTAAGGCTCATTTTACATTGCATATTGTCTTCATTACCTTCATCTCCTCTGTAAAACAGGCAACAGAAATAGAAAACATGAAGGAAATAAGATTTCTAGATTATAATTAAAGGGTAAATATATCTCAGTGAACAAGTAACAGCCATAACTGTAGAAGCAGTAGTCTTCCTTCTATTAAAAGCTACATGCCTTGTAACTGCATGATTACTAGACACCCCAAAACCTGGGAAAGTCATTTGAGGTCCTGAGTCTACTATGATAAATTAGAAAATAATATTAAGAAAAGGGTAGATTTAGGTTAGATATTAGGAAAAGGTTGGTTAACATGAGGGTGGTTGATTACCGTAACAAGTTGCCCGGAGAGGTGGTGGAGGCCCCATTCCTGGAGACATTCTTGATGGGGTTGTAAGCAACCTGACCTAGTTAGAAATGTCCCTGCTTATTTTAGGGGGGTTGGACTAGAAGGCCTTTAGAGGTTGCTTCTGACCCAAAACATTCTATGATTAAAATAATTATTAAATACATTTGACAAATGAAACTTATATTCTGTCTCGGTTGTGCTTCTGTAGTCAGTGCTGGAGCTGCTGATTATTAGAGAAAGCTGTGAAGTCCATTGTGTCATCCCTCTGTCACTCCTATTGTTTCTCTAATCTGTTTGGAGAACACCCACAATGACAGAGACTTCATAGGCCAGGGCTTTATCATTAGCACCTTCAGAAAGCTTTTGTGACATTTCGACCCAAGTTTTCCTTGATGCTTTAACTCCCTCATTTTCTGCAACCACAAATATGGATAAAAGCTATCTGTGGTAGCCTTCCTATATCCCTGAGGACTGCTGTCACATTTCTCCATAGCCTAAGGACTTCAAACGCAGTCTTTCTCAATAGATTTCTTATTTACACCACCACTCCTCTCTGGATTTCCAATTAGGCCACATGTTCTTGGAATGGTAGGTTACAAATTAAGGTAGTTCTCTGCTGACACCTTACCAATGATAAGTAGCACAAGACTATATCATGTGTCATGCAGAATCTACATCTGTTTATAAATCCCTGTTCAGTGTTTCCCATCTTCAAAACAGTGTGATATTCAAAAATAGTGGGTCGGTTTCCCACATCATTGCTGACTCATGTTCCATTTCTGATCGACTATATCAAAACCTTTTTATGCAGAAACCATTGATTAGCCTGTTTGCATCTGTTCTTAAATAATTATTCAACTTTAATGTTAACATTTTTTTTCCCTTTGCAATTCTGATGAAGTAAATATCCTTTTGAACTTGTGAAGACTTTGCAACATGGTGATGGTTTTATAGAAGATTCATAACGTAAAATACTAAAAAACTATACTATGGTTGATTTACATGTTGACTCTAAACTTTCAGGACCAATCTTTAATCTCTGCTAGTCTAGTCTTATTGCATTATTTTGTTATGCATTACTTCATTGCATTTAGTAAGATTCAAATCTATTCAGAATATGAAAAAGAGAATAAACAATTTTATTCTGTTGAGTTGAACCTGGCAGCTCAATCCATTCCTGATTACCTTAAAAAATTAACAGTCTTCCTGGACACGGTGAGATAACACCACAGTACCCAGACGGCACTGACAAGGGGACAATATGATACCAGAAAAGGAGGAATCACAAAAAGGAAAAGAAAGAAAAAAAACCCGTGCTGATAAATGCTGTCTTAACTTGGTACTGATCCAGAAAAAAAAAAAAAATCAAAACTTATGAGACATTGTTTCACTGATGTTTTCTCCCACAAAAAAATTAACAATCTCAGATAAAAGCTTGTATTACTCTTATTCAGTGTAGCAATATCATAGAATAAACCACTTCACATTGAACCTTGTTGCTCTTTGTACAACTAGCACAAGAAGGACACACTATAATATACCGTTTAAAATGTGCAATAAATAGCACCCAAGAGCCAGTTTTGACATGCAATCAGTCTTGACAAGCTTTGGGCTGACTTTGCTGGCCTATTGACCCTGCCCATAGGCAAAGCATGTCTCTTTGCCACAGCTGATTTTTTCTGGACATCCCTGTCACAGTGCAACTCCATTTGAAACAGCTGAAAAGGTCAAAGACTGTCTCTCCACTTTCAGGCCGCATTCAAGTCAATTCATATCTGGGCATCCAAAGTACTGCAATTTGCTACAGGATCTTTGCATGTGCACTCTGTTCTTTTTCCATCCCTTTCCCCTGAGCCTCCATCCACTGTTTTCTGAAAGCATCTTTGGTTGATTCATTTACTTTCAGAATTAAAGGCCTCACTCCTGTATTTTATAAAGGTGCACACACCTTGCAGATAAATTGTGAGTGTAAATTCAGAGAGTAGGGTCGTTCACACATTTTTTAATTGCCTTTTACCCAGACACAAAATACAGAACTGTGAATAGAGCCCCTGGACTGCACTTCTCAAGCCTGGACCCTTATGGACATTGCAGTCACTGGAGTAATTTCCAGGCATTAAAGCAGTAGCTTGGCACCTACAAGAAGTTGGAGGAGATTCACTGTTCAAAGAAATTCTCCTTCAAATAACTATTCTGAATGTCCCGCACAGCTGTGATAATCTCTCTCTGGTGCTTTTTCTGGGTTCTTGAAAGCCAGAGCAGTCACTGGTTATTTACTGCTGCTTCCAATTCCTTGCCGCTAAGAGGAAGAAAGCAAAAAGAACTATTGCTTGGACTATAAAGACCCATCCAGTAGCACAGTATTCATTATAAATTTGTAGTATATTACCTACATGAAAGAACTGAAAGCTAAAAATTATCTTGAATGCTCAATTTAGAACTGTAACAGCAAGATGAACAGTAATGGAAATCATGAATATAGCATATGTTTACCAAAGTATCTAATGACAAAGCACTATTTTAGTTATTCTTATAACCTAGTCAAGCCTTACAGGTTGGTGAGCTTTCAGTCAGATTTGCCATAAAAGGACCTATTTTGCCACAGAAGCAGCAGCAAAATTACCTTTGACTTAAAAGCAGGCATAAAGCACTGGAAGGATAAATGAGCCTTTGATGAATACAACACAAACTGTGGAAAGAGATGATATTTTTATCTCCTTAATCTTTGTTTTCTCATTTTTTTCCTCTGACATTAAAATTACAGAGTCCAAGATGTATCCTTTTCCAAAAAATGAAACAAGTGTTTATTTAAGACATCTTTATTTGTACATAGCAGATTTCTAAAGAGGAAAGAATCTAGAAGCAACAAAATTAAACGAGGTAATCATCTCCAACTCTGACCATGATTAGAGTAAACAAATGCTATTTTTTAGCTTGTAACTCAGTACAACACAATTTAACCTCCTATTCCTAAAAAGGTAGCAGGATGACTTCCAAAATGACATGAGCGAGTTAGGATGTTAAGCGATGGATTTTAGCATTCTGAGAAGATAGAAGGTGCAAGGAATCTAAAATTGACCACGTGAGAATATCTGTTTTCTGATTTCTGTTGCTTTTTCTTCATAAATCAACCCCCTCCCTAAAATTGAGTCACACTCTGCTGCTTAGGTTTAACCCAAATCTCACAGATGTCAACAGAAAGGCACTTGGCTTGTACAATTCTCATTGCTATTTTTATCTCTTTCATCAGAAGTGATGTACAAAGAGAGCATTATCAACAGAGAGGTAATTTTTTCTTGAACACGATGCTACAAATATTTTGAAGCAAATTTCAATAGGGTAAAAAAAAAAAAAAAATAAAAACTCATTCCCTAAGACTGTGATTCAAACAGCAGAGTCCCCACTGAAGAACTATCCAAGAAGACTGTTCCTGTTGCAGAGCCATTTAGAGCCTACTACCTTGCAAGTACATGCCAATACCTTAACTAAATTTGAGTAAGCCACACAATTATCCACTGTCATCAGTGGGAGCTAGGTGTAATACCGCAGTGATAACGAAAGCAAATAGAGTGTTTTCATCATTCCCAGCAGAGGTACCATGCAGCACTTAAGCTTCATTAACACATTATTGTTCCATGGTAACACCAAAAGGGGTTTGGTCTGAGTACAGATTTTTGTGTCCAAGTCCAAAGCAATCAATATTATCCAAGCTCACAATCAAACTACTCAAGGGTAAAATTCCCCTTTCAAATCCGGGAGGCAGAATTTACTTCAAATAAGTATACCCTTCTCCCTGAAAATGCAATGCACAAAGGAAGGCAAAGAGGAAATATGCATGGAGAAAGGAGAGGCAAATGTGAAGATCTTTCTTGTACAGATCATGTTTCTTGAACCTGAAAGCAAAGAGAAAGAACACTAAAGTCTCTTCTTACACACACTGTAGTTGCTTTCTCTTTTCATATTCCCTAAAAATAATTTCTAAATAATTTAGTTTTTTCCCTCTCCAAAGTTTTTGAAGGAACAATCAGATAAGATAGTTGTTCTTTTTGACACACAGAATGGGCCTGGTCCCAGGGTTGTTCCCAGTGTTATTGCTATACAACATCAGCACAGAATGACACCTATGAATAAAAAAGTTACTGATATCTTGCAATTTCCTGCTGCCACAAAATAATGAAGCTACTCTTAAAATGATGGTTCTGCTCCAGTGGATATATTCCCTTCTATCTGCAGCACACACAATATATAATAATATAACTTGTTCCATACACACATGACACTAAGCCTTCGGCAAACATGAATTTAAACTGGCAACCTCCAGGCTTACAACATCTGTCCTGTTTGAGGCTGAGTTTAGAGCCAAGCAGCTGAAAGTTAGCACAGTACATATCCTCTGTAGATTTACACAAAGTGGACTTAACAGCCATTAGCTAGAATCACACAAAACCTGCCTTTTACTACTAAAAAATGTGTTTGTTTGATCTAGAGCCTTCTTTTTATTCCTGAAAATAAACTAAAACACAGATGTAAAAAATCTTTAGGCTTACAGTCAGGTCCAGGTCAAGTCCAAACTCTAGACCATAGTGCTACTACTACACAGTCCTTTCACATTGCTCTTATCTTCCAAAGACTTTATACATATGATTCTTCCTTTGGTATTTTTGGAAAAGGGGGCAGGGCTTGGATCAATATTTTGCTGTGAATTTACTGTCCACATGAGATTATACTTTTATTAAAAATTATCTACTCTTGCCATAGTTTTAAAGGAAAAGCAGAATTGTGTACGCTCAACTGGAGCCACTGTAGAGTTACTTCATATATTCCAATAAAAAAAAAAAAAAACCACCAAACTAAAACTACATTATTTGCAGTTGTCTGTAGTGCTGTAGGTGAGGTTCAATATGTATGATGGCTGACAATGAGTTTCTAAAGAGTTAACATATTGCAGCCGGAGCCCTCTCTGCCAGTGATCACTTTTCTGTTTAGTTCTATAAATGAAATTTATTAAAATCATTACATGCACAGTGATGCCACAATATCCAGAGCAAAGTTACTAAATCTAAAAGAGCTTTTATTTAATCAGGAGATGGCTAACAGATGTAATGGCTAGGGGATGAGGCAGAATCTAGTTTTACATTCAGACCCTGACAACATGGTTTTATCACTTTCAGTAGTGGGAATTCCATATTTCTCTGAATCTATTACTTCAAATAAAAAGTGGTAACTTTTTAAAATGTCCAGTTTACTACACCCAAACCATTCTGCTCCTGTGCCCAACTGGAATCAAATTTTTCTTGTCTTCCAAAACCCTAGCCTCAATTTTTTTTTGAACAAGCAGTTCTATCTCCCCATCCATCTTGTCTGCACAAAGAAGGGATAACCTGTAGCTGAATTACAGAAAGCCTATTCTCCCAGTGGGATCTAAGATAAGATAGACTGCATTAACCCTAAGATTCATTTCCCAGCTAGGAATTCTCCCGAACTCTTTTAAGAAGATCACAGGAAACAGGCAGGATAATGGTAAGAGATCTATTGAGTGCACTTTCATCACCAGCTTTCATGAAGAGAGAAATGGTAATAAGGTCACAAAAGCCTAAAATGCTGTGGGTGGCTAGAAGAAATTTCTCTAACTACACTGGCATTTCAGTTTTGATATACAATGCAATATAGCCCATGACTACCCAGAGATCTGGGATACTCTGTCCATTTAAGATGGGTTTCAGATGAAAATTCTGATACATCCATACATTACACTGTGGTCCTCTCCACACAGTTTGCTCTCTGAAAGGGCTCATTAAAAATATATTATCTACATAGGATTTAATTCTACTAATAACTGCTGTTTTCAGAGACAGTTACTTGAAATTTTTTAAACTTTTCTCAAGAATGAACAGTCTCACCTGACACCTAGTAGAGAGCCATCCTCTAAGCCACAAAAAACAACAAATATTTTGCACCATACTGTCAGCATCCAAGAGTTCCCAAATATTCCTTATCTATTAGAGAAACCACACAAGTCTTAACTTGTAACAGAGATATTTTTTAAAAGTACATCTGTATCTGTGCAAGTCTACCGAAGCAGAGAGGAAGATCAGTCTGTAGCAGTTTAATGCAAAAATCTACATTTTGGAAAGTTATCCCTGTTTCCCGCTCACCTCCTAAAAGCATATATCCCAAATGAAAACACAAGCCAGAAAGATCTATTCCCCCTATAGCCTACAAGTCAAGGGTACTGTATATTCTATGGATTTCCTCAGCCTAACACAATACACTCATTTCACATTACAATGAGAACATCAAACTGCAAGGACATCAAACTTCTCACTTCTGTTTCCCTGATCCAGCAGCTTGGTGAAATCGCAGAACAGATGGAAAACATTGTTTTGAGAAAAGGTCTCTATTTTCAAAGTGAATAGAGGGTGAAATACTTTGCTCATCATTGTTTGTGTTGTAGTTATAGTCAGCCACCATCTTCTGAAAGCAAAGCTAGTTCTGTGACAGACATTTGGAAAATTCCAGTGTTCTTAACTGGCTCATTTATTTCCCTTAAGCCTAGATGCTAAGATACACAGGGAAGCAGGTCTTCCAACAGATAATATTATGAGAGGGCTTTCATTTTTATTATTTTAAAATATCACTACGTTTTGAAAAATATACTTAACATAAAAAGAAATAGCGGTTTTGATACAGCAGAGAGTTCAGAAAAGAATTAAAGACCAACTTTGTAAATACTGCTTGCACCTAGCTTTTATAACCAGTAACACGACAGGGCTGAGACACTGGACTATATGCACCTGCCGACTCCCCTGCTCAGGTCTTTCAAGAGCAACACAAAATAGTAAAAGTTGTGCACCCATCATATAATTTACCTTGTTCGCTCATTTGTTTGAGTATACAACAAAGTAGTTTAAATTATTTCAAGCTTAAAGCTAATGATTTTGATTATTAAAGTCCTTACATCTGCTTTGCAGCTGTCTTTTCTACAAAATCAATAGCACAGCTGATTTAGTGCCCTCTAGGACAGCTTCAGAAAATTCTTCTACAGTTAATGTAGATGCAATTTTTCTCTGCTCCACTTCTGTCTGAGAACATGGGAAAGGTGCAATGTCAGGACAAATCCTCTGATTCTCAGTCACAGGCTGACCTCCATAAACTCAACATGAATTAGAGCAACTGCTCTGAGGCGCATGATCTGTGACAGTCTCTGCACAGAGGGAGTCCAGCTCTGTCGCAATGCATATGTAACAC
>JAVSBS010018816.1:65499-81953 GCA_033124195.1 Coracias cyanogaster | reverse complement strand
GGGTGGTTAGGCAGTGGAACAGGCTGCCCAGGGAGGTGGTGGAGTCACCATCCCTGGAGGTGTTTAAAGAACGAATAAATGCGGTGCTTGAGGACATGGTGTAGTGGTTAGAGAGATGGTAGGAGAAAGGTTGGACTTGATGACCCTGGAGGTCCTTTCCAACCATAATTATTCTGTGATTCTGTGACATTGCTAGCAACTGAGGAGAGCATGGTTTGAGTTTGGAGGATACTGCTTTTAGGAGGATACTACTTTTAGCAAGTAGGTCGGTACTTCTTCTATCAGCACCCATTTGTGGCTAGCTTTAAGACTTTGTGGCTATCAGCAGCCCACAGAGTTGCATCGCTAAACATTAGTGAGAAATAAGATGCTTGAAAAAGGTAAAGCCTTGCAGAGGGTAGTTTGTGCCATGTTATTCAAGTTTCTTTTTAGCTGAGGATATTTGGTGGGAGACTTCTGTGCCATGGAAAAATGACAGATAAAATGCGTGTTGTCCCCATGAGTCAAAGAAATTACCCCCCTAATAATAGTAATTACTCTCTACATCTGTGATGTTCTGCATGCTTAAGACTGTAGCGATATTAGCTAATTAATCCTTTCAACACTGCTGTGCAGTTGGTGTAGCTGGTACTATTATCTTCCTTTTGTAAATGAAGGAAAAAATAGAAAGGTTGACTGATGTGCAGTCAGAAGCACAGAGAAACCTCAAACTTCAGAAGTTCATTCCACTGCAGTGCCTTGCGGGGACAAGCCAAATGGAGGTCCACCTAGGAGCGTTGCTGCACAGACAGACTGTCACAAAGGCTGGTGGCCCTTTTGTATATTCTTTTTTGAGAACTACATTACTTACTGGGATATTTGATCTTAAAGTGATAGCGAGGACAGTTCTTCTGGCCACAAGAGCTGTAAAAGCAGCCACTGATGAAGACAGCTTCAGCTTTCAACCTTCAGCAGTGCTGGTGGCTTGTGATGGGGCTGTGAATTATGACAGGGTACACTTTGTCTGCCAGCTGCTCAAGAAGGAAAAGCAGCGGTTGGTAAGGGCCAGCTGCGAAGCTCATTTGATCTAGGATTCATTCATAGAGTGAAGGAACAATCAGCGTTGATACAGCATCTTCATGAAAAGAGTTGAGCTACGGTTCTTGTGGTCAGTGTGTTGGCTGGAAAAGTCTTATGCTAGCTATCTTGAGGTGCTGTTGCATAGTGTCCTAAGCAAATGAATTTCTTTCAATGCTCAAGCAGTACATTTCATGTTTACCTACTGTTTGAACACTCCAAAGGGTCTGTAGATGAATGTGGTTGCTACCATTGCACCTTGATAATTCGGTGATCAACGTGCTGTGTCTTGTATGGAGGTTTGACTTCATATAACCAGATTGGCTTTGGAAAGCGTCCCCGGTGGGTAAAAGCTCAGGGAAGAGTAAGCGCTCATTGCTTCCACAGCATGAGCTATGTTTTTGTAAGCAGTTCTGCTGAGGTTACTTGACGTGCCAGAAAAGCTCACATGCAGAAGGCTCGTTTCCTCTAACACAGCCCTCCTCTGCTCTTCCAGTCGAAGTGCCTTACAAAGCCACCGGCTGTTCCTGTCACACCACAGCGGGGTGGAACAAGGGAAACAGTGTGTGCTTGAAGCACATCTGGAAGCTTGTCACGTTCGTTGGGACAACCTCCTCAGTTCCTGACGTGCAAAGCCTTCTCGTCGTATGTGGTCTGCTGATAGTTCCAAAGTTATGAATGCTTTAATTGATGTTCTTGGATCTTTTTTATGGTAGCAAATAAAGCCGTCACTGGCGTCTTTCAGTGTCTAGTTTTTTGCTCCCTGGTAGCCTGCAACAAAAGCTACTGATGTTGTGCGGTACGGTGTAATAACTCCCTGCTTGCGCTCAGAGGGGACTTGTCTTGCTCATGTCAGTGGACGCTGTAAAAGAAAAGCATTGGAGAACGTAGACCTGAGAGATGGTCAGTCTTGGAAACCTCACCTGAGAACTTTCTGCTATGCTGTGTCATGAACAAAGTCGTTGGTTATGGCACTGACAACACTTAAGAGTTCTCACTGCAGTCTTAAATGCCTTTTTATCCTTCTCGGTTCTCAGCATCTCTGCAGTGATCTCTGATCCCGTCACACTGATCAGTTGTGACACAGGAGCAGAGATCTCAAAACTCATTTGCTTACTTAGAAGGAAAATTCCAGCTCGCTGTAGAAAACATACTCAAATTAGTATCTCTGATGATAGAGAACCTGTGGTGTGGGTTCAGCTGTCCCTGGCTGTGTTTGGCTTTTCTGACCGTGTGGAAAGGGTAGCCCTGAGCCAGCCACGCTTTATGGCACCTCTTCACCTGTGGTAATTTGTGGACATCTGAGAGAGCTGAGAATACTGGTTCTGTGGAGGTTGTTTAGGAGATGTGTAGGGGAAATTAGACTACTGAGTTAGAGAAATTAGTGAGGATCGTAGGCATAGTTGGTGATGTTGCAGGGAAGGGTTGGAGCAGGTCTCTGAAGTCTGGTATTCTAATTTTTCATCACTTGGAAGATATTAACTTCTTTTTTTAGTTAATGAGTGTGAAGGGAAATTGACTCTTGATTGAACTGCCTGTCTGTTTTCATAGCTATTAACTTTGTGCTGCGGCAGGTGAAGCTACCTTCACGAGTGGCATTACCAAAATAACGCCACCTTTAAACCAAAGCAGCAAATACTATTTATCTTTAAAACGGTGCTTTTCCCTTTTCCTCATTTTCTGAATTATTTTTGAGGAAGGGTCCCCGTTTAGCTCAGGAGTGCCAGTGGCTCTAGATTAATAACAGCGTATGGGTGAGCGCTTCTCATATTCCTTTTCTGATGCGTGCGTTAAACTGCCCGGCCCTTCTCTGCCACACTGCTTTTGGATGCTGCTGTGAGCAGAGATGCTTTTAGAGAACTGGTGAATGGGATTGCAGTGCTAATTCCCCCCCCCCCCCCTTGCTTGAAATACTTTATTTAAGTTCTCTTTAGCTTGTTGGGACATAATCTGTCAGCAGGCATGTGATCTGTAAATGTGTATCAAAAAAAAAACAAGTGTGGCAATGTCTTCGCTTTGAATTAATTCTTCCCGGGTGCAGGACTTCACACTTCCCCTTATTGAACTTGAATTTTTAATTACCCCATGATCTTGGGCTGTCAGCCTTGTTAACAGAGCTGCTTTTTTTTTTTTTTCTTGTAATTAGAATAATCACTTACTGCATAAATATGTCTTACCTTGAACCGAGACTCTGAGTTACTCGGCCTAGCAGAGCACCTCTTCTGAAGCAGTTTTCAGGATCCAAGCAGAAGGTAGATGGTTTGGGGTTTTTTGTCGTTTTGCTTTTTTTTTTTTTCCACCTTGCAGAGCAGCCAGGCCTGGGGAAGAGCCAACACTCCCGAACTGGTGGCACTTCGAAGCTAATTGAAAATATTAGTTAGTGTTTGTTGTACTGATGATGAGCCAGGTTGCTAGAAAGCCCCTCTAAAAGTGAGTATTCCTAGCACCGCAACACCTGTGGTTGTAGAATTCTGTGGAAAAAAAAAAGTATGCTAAATTTTATAGCGAGTAATAGTGTTTTGGAGGGCATAATGGCCACCAACACTAACTGCAAAGGCAGATTATTATGAAATATACCTTTTTCACATGCAGTGAAATTTGCCTCCGCTGAAACACTCAGAATTTCAAATAATTTTTCTCAGCTTGTGGATTTCTTTTCTTTTTTCAAATTTTATTTTCATCCTTTCAAGAAGTTATGTTGCCCATGACAATTCATATGGTTTCACAGAAAAAGAGGATCTGTGTTAAAATAGCTGGTTTTGGGGGGGTTGCTAATTAGCGTGAAACAGATAATGGGATATGGTACTGCTGGGTTGGAAGTGGGAGTAAAAGCAGCAAAAGAAAAAGAACTGTGATTATGAACACCTGCTATTTTCTCTAGCACTTGAGAAAGAGTTCCCTCCATACCACTAATAATAAACTAGTATATGTTTTGAAGGTGTATTCAAGTGAAGTGATTATTTTAGAATTGTAGCATTTATTATTGCATAAAAACTCTTCTCCCTTTTACCAGCAAAATTTTGTTACGAACTGCCAAGCAGAATACCACTATGATTGCATTATGGTGATGCAAGCAATGTGTTTTTTACTACTCCCCAGAAGAGGCATTTTTTCTTTATAAGCAAAGATACTTTGTGTATAAAAACCCATGAGAATAGACGATAACGGTTTATATCCCCTAAAGCTTGAGCTTGGGGAGAAAAACACAACTTTATGTAACTAGTGCTTAACTGAGTGTGAGAAGCTAGGAATGAGCAGTGTTCATTGATCCTGTATTGTAACCACGGAAATCTTTCCGTGTACGAGCAGCGCAGTCAGAGCTATTCCGAAGCAAGGAAGCAAAAAGCAGTAATTATAACATCATTTAGGAAAGCTTTTGGTCTGTTCCTTAAGGCTATCTTTCTATTTTACGTAGCCAGTGTTGCTCAAGGTAGAGCAACACTTTCCTTGCCTTTGTGGCCTAGAATTCATTTGAAGGGTGATGAGCAGGGCTGAGACTTCTGTGTTGAGTAATTAATGTTGAGTGGTCATTTAGGAACCCTGCGGTGTGTTCGTAAATGTAGACGCCCTTCTTATGGCTGCGTGGCTTTCTACATTTCCATGGAGGGCGCAGAGGAAAGGCCAGCGTGTCTCTGCGGCCTTTCACCTTGCCACAAGGCACATCTCCATCAAGGATGCTCCGTGGTGAAAATTCTCAAATATGCTTAAGATGAGTTTTTTCGGTCACGGTAGGCCTGTGAGCCCTCTCTACTTTATTCAGTACCTGCTGCACAGGTCCTGGCGCAACACTGCTTCCAAAGAGCACGGGGAAAGACAAAGTTCTGTCTTGGATGCTGTCTTCTCCAGGAAAGCAGTCAAGCGATGGGTTTTTCTATAGGGGATGTCTTTGACTGTTGCACGACATGCTTTTATGGCCACATAGAAATACAGTGCCCTCGTTTCTCTGACACCCGTCTGTGATGACGTGATGCTAGGCTGCTGGTCCAAACGTGTTTAATTGCCCTTATATTTCCAAGCCATCCAAACTCTATTTTTCCTTTAGTGTTAATTAGACCAAAGACAAATGTCCTGTAAACAAACCAGTTTCTGATTAACATATTTACGGGTTGTTCTCACATGCTGATCAGACACGGATGAGAAGTTAAGCCTTAAGAGTGTGATGGTAGGAGAAATGGAAAGTTGTGCTTCAGAGTGGTTTTTCTGTGAGCTGCTTGTAGATATTTTTGTATTAGGCATCTGCGCTGTAAGTCAGCATTCGCAATTATCTATGAAGCTGGCACTGTGATGGTACTCTTGCTTTGGACATACTTTCTTAGCAATTTTGTCTAATAGCATGTTCCGTGAGGCCAAATGTCTGCTAAGAGATGAGATGTACTGATGCGTTTCACTGATCTGCTGCTACAAGTTACAGAGAATATTTTTCTTCGTCGCTTCTGGTTTTCCCTGCAGGATCTTGTTGACAAGAGATACAGAGCTTAGGCTTCTTCTTGAGGGTCTTTTTGATGAGCTGCTGCTTTGAATGATTGCCTTAGCAAAACCAAAACATGGCTTCTGTATAATATTATCTGTACTGCCTCTACAGCTCATCTCTTCTGAAATTTGAGGTGCCCTGTCAGAGAACTAGATCATTGTGTGCACACCGGAAAGCTCAGAGGAACTTGTGGGACTGTCAGTGTCCTGTGTATCTGCTGCACGGTCGGTCAACCCTGTAAGCCTTAAAAGTCTTATTTGGCTGATGGAAGCCAATATCGTTCTTGGTGCGTCATCTTTTATATCTGCTCAGTATGAGTTAAAAGACTGATGCAGTAAGTAGTGTTTTCCAAATAGCAGGAAAAGAAAGAGGCAATTTTTTAAATTTTTTTTTTTTTTTTTTGCATGGAGAACTGGGGAGCAGTAACATGGAAAGAGGATGAGGTGGAGAGTCCTTCCTTCCTAAGCTGAGAGGGGGAGGATAGTGAGATGCGCTACAAAGCCACGCTATGGTGAAAACCAGAGGGGTGGCGAGTGAGCAGACCACGCTGTGTCCTTGGTATCAAGTGAGGCACACTGGGCGTCTCAGGGCTCTCCAGTTTCTTGCTATACCTGCTGGATTCTTACCCTTCTCAGAAATAAAGCCTAGGAAATCTACAGAGAAAATAAGAATATTATTTTTGAGCAAAAGAACACTTGAATGTTTTAGATTGCTGAAGAGAACCATTACGTGTCATAAAAAAGAATGTGTTTTGGGTTTGTTTTCTAATATTGGTGTTTCCGTGACAAACTGCTGTTAAAACTGAAGAGCTAAAATGGGGCAGAGCTGACACACGCAGCATGATGCTGTGAGGTGTTACCTACTTACTTACATGGACCGATCATCTCAAAAACCTGAAGTTATTTGCGTGTGTAACCTCCCATTTTCTTGTGGCTGTGCCTGAGCTATATTTGTTTGCTAAGTAACCCTGCTTAGCGTAACAGGAACTTTTGGTGGTGCTCAGGAATTGTTTTTAGCAGGTAACTTTCCTTTGTCTCACAGCTACGGAAGGATTGCACCGTGGTGCGAACAGTCTTTCTGTAGGAGATAACGTGAGAAAAGGCAGAGGTTGTACCAGCCTTTGTTTGTGTGTAACATAGCGGTTGAGGAATTGCGCCAATATGCCTTTCTGTGCTCAGACATGGGTAAGGACGTTTTTATGCAAAAACTTAACTTGACGTACACTGCTTGTATCATCTTTTTGAGTTCAGTGTCTCTGAGGTCTGCCGACAAAGCTGGTAAGTAAATCCTGGATTTTTCAGTTCTCAAAATACATCAGAAAACTGTTCTTTTATGATAAAGGCTTCCCCCCCACCCCGTGTTTCTTCCTTGGGTTTTTGTTTCTATCTTTCTAGGAAGATAACAGTCCTTATTTTCTGGTAGCAGAGCTGGATTTCCTGGATTACACTGGGTTCCATTACCTGCGTCACGCTTACCAGAGAATCTCTCCATACTTCCTGCAAGCTCTCAATTTGCGAGATAATTTCAAGTAATTTGAAAGAATGAGCTATTGGCAAAGCTGTGTTATCGTAGTGTGTGTGGATTATTTTGGGTTTTGTCTTTTTTTTTTTAAAACCTCTCCTATGGAACAATTTAGAAATTGCACCTGAACCAAGTTTAGCATCAGTGGCACTAAGTGAGTTTAGGATTTTCATGTCTGAGTTCCAGACGCCTCTTCCCAAAATTTTTATAGGCTGTTTAGGAGCACTTGTTACCTGGAGCACAGGTCCTTTGACTGCCTTGAAATGCAGGTCATGATGAAAACTGTGCCTGTGTTTCCAGTGCTGTTGTAGAGCAGCACTTAGAAATTCTGTTCTTTTAATACAGGTAGCAGAGACGCTCGCTACCGCTCACACGTGAGAATTAATGCTTAATAAAAGCATTTTTACTCCTCTGATAGCGAAGCACCTAAGGTTTCTGTTAAATACCCTATGAAATCAAAGTAATGACGAGACAAAAGCATGCATGAGGTTAAGTTGTTAAAGTCAGTATTTAGGTCCCTAGTAAAATACAAATGTTCCTATTTTACATCTTTCCTTAGGCAAGGTGATACAAGTAATTTTTTTCCATTACTTTATCCATCTGTAAATCCTCATTTGTTTTGGTTGGTTTGTTTTTTTTCAATCAAGTTGCATTTGTATCCCTTTTTTGCAAATGCGTGTTGGAAGCTGTCTGTGCATTGGAGACACGGGCAGTGCACCCTGCCGAGGAGTTTTGAATCTACAAGGTCTTCATTCTTAACTCGGCGTGGGGAAACCTCACCCTGCCTGCCACCTCGGGTAAAAGTTCTTGGAGCAACTTGGTTCTTAAAGTGCTTTAGGAATTCTACTGACAACGTTACCCTGCAATGAAAGCCACTCCAAGGAGAGAGAAGTCATTTTACAGCCCACGTGAATTCTGTGGAGAGATCTGGAGGTAGAAAGTTAGCACTGGAGTTGGTACCAGCGTAGGGCACCGCTAACAGCGTTGTCCTCACAAATATGCCTGTGGGCAAGCGGCGTTCCAGAAATTGGTGCCACATCTTTAAAAGGAACACAAGCTCTGAGTGTGCCCCTGTTTTTTTTAAAACATGTTGGGAAACCCTTTGTTCTTGCTGCCATGTCCTTGAGCCATGTGGTTCTAGGTCTTGGTGGGGTTTTTTTTTACGCTACTCCAGGTTGTGGCTTTTTCCCTGCTCACGTGTTCATGTGATGGCTGTACTGAATCAATATCACAACTGCATCTAGAGATTCCCACTGCTTACATCAGTGCTGAAGTGGTCTTCAGCGAGGCTTACCTCTGTGGCTGCTCTGGGTGGGATTTAACCAGAACCCGTTCCCTCTTCCTGGGAGTTTTATTGCCTCATCTGTCTGACTGCTGGAGCCTCATCTTGGAGGAAAGCTCTGATGGCTGCTCCAAGGTCTTTTACTTGTGCATCTGTTGTCAGGGAGTTGGCTGTGAGATTCTCACCTTATCTTTCAGTAGGGATGCCAGACATTGACCTTCTTCTAGAAGGTCATTGCGTTGTACTTGATTGAAACCGGTTTGATTCGTGCTGGTGTTGAGTGCGTGCACGTACGGAGGTGTCATGGGGAGGTCCTGGTGTGTCCGATACACGAATCCAGTCAGGCTGTGCGTTTATTAACAGATACTTGAGGCATGAGCAACTGCATAGGACACTGTCTAAACAGCCTTCCTTTTTTCGTAATAATAATGATTTATTATCGTCCACATTCTTAAATCATGCTTTCTGTGTGAAGCATCTTTTCCCAAGGTTTTGCTTTCAGATAATCCCTTTGGCTGCCAGCTATAACATCAGGTGTCGGAGGGGATGAGGGCACTTGTCTCTAGCTCAGTGCTCCCCACCCACAGGAAACGGAGCTATTCTCCATTTGTGGTGTAAATTCAACAGCCAGCTGAATGGTGGGACCAGCACCGCTGTGTCTGGTAGTGGCTGATTCAGGTCATCAGTGGGAAAAGCCAAACAACAACGATTTGTCAATGCCTCAGCCTGATAAGGAGGCAGAAATCTGAAAGGAGGCTGCAATTGCAAAGTATTGCATAGTGAAAACCATCTTAAAAATAAGACAAAGGAGGGAGTGAAAAGCCAGGAGCAGCTTACAGACAGGTGTAATCAAACAGTCTAGACAAGGTGCCTACCCTGAAAGGGATAAATAATATAGGTAATTAAGTATGCGTTAGCCCAGTGAACGATTCCACCATCACATCAGTGAGTTGATTGATCTCCTCAGTAATGTGGTGAGTGCACCACTGTCCCCTGTTAGTTTGTTCTCTTATTACCTACATCCATTTTGCTTCTACTCCTATTATCCGCGGCTGCATGTTTATTCTTCCATCTCCTGCGCTTTGCTGCTGAAATAAATACCAGCCTTTGCCATGACCAATGGAGTTTTTGTTCCTTGAAGTACTGTAAACTAAAAAGACGTCTTAAGTGGAGCTCTGAGATTTACTGTTGGGCTGTGTAAGTTTTTTCTCCGGGAGGAGCGCTGGGAGGATGCAGAGCATGAGGCTGGCTGTGAGCACGCGCAGCCCCACGGAAAGCTCTGCCTCGGGAGAGCTCCCGTCCTGGCTCTGTGGCTTCAGTGCAGCTCACGCTTCAGAGGAGCACTGTAGCAACTGTGGTGCTGTAAAAGTGAAGCCTTCCATCCAGCTCATCGTGCAGCATCATGACAAAAACGATGCTTTGGATACTTCCTGATTTCATTTGGTTACGTTAAAAATATAATTGGTATCTTTACTGAACTGTTGTCCTGGGTCTAGGAATAAAATGTGAAATAAATACAACTTGTGGTTATTACGTTGTTGTTCTGTATATGTTCCTTGTTTACCAATTATATCTTACCTCTAGGGTAATCAACTTTAAATATCCACCAATAATCTGAACATCAAATGGTACTTATCCTAGAAGTACACCCGAGTAATCTATGCACATACATTAGGAGTATGCCAAAGTGTTTACTTAGATTTTAATGTGATGTTCTGTATAATTTTCACATAGATTAGATGCTGCAGGAAGTTTGCATGTATTTTTCCCCTAAAAGCTACATTCAGTAATAATGAGTGGTATTTATAGCAGTTGTGGTGAATTAGAAAACTGATTGGGTGAACTACTTGATTGCTGCTCATTTAGCAGTGTTACCCTCCTGCCAAATCTCCCGGTGAAATTTTGCTTGGAAGTTTGTGTGTTGAGAGACGCCTGCATCGGCTGGGAGCGTCTGGGGACAATAGGAGGCACCTCTGCAGCGCAGGAGGCGAGGTGGGGTTTGCAGCCTGGGCGGCTTTAGTCAGCAGGAAGGATTATTTGTTTGTAGAAACGACTCCGCAGCCTCGTGTGTTGTTTTTAAGCATGTAAAATATGACAGTTGGGACACGCTGCAGGGAGTGGAAGTTCCAGGGACGGAGGTAGAGCCCCGTGAGTGCCTTCTCAATTGTAGAACTCGGTATCTTTAAGATCCCGAAGCGTCTACAGATGGTCCCCTTCTAATCTCGTCATGCCAGCAGCAAGATGGGTTTGATCTGTTGTCCCAAGGCATGGCCCAAGTCTCGTGTGATGAAGGAAGTATTTCTCAGTAAGAATTCTTGGCATACTGTTGAATATCTGCTCAGCTGATGTAGCGTATGCAAGCGGATGGGCTGCTTCCAGATCTTGAGTGAAAGCAGCAGCTAAGTCTCCCAAGGTTGTAGCGAGGCTGGTGTTGGTCTCTTCTCTCAAATTAGTAATGATAGGACGAGGGGAAATGGCCTCAAGTTGCGTCAGGGGAGGTTTAGATTGGATATTAGGAGTAAATTCTTCACTGAGAGGGTGGTTAGGCACTGGACCAGGCTGCCCAGGGAGGTGTTGGAGTCACCATCCCTGGAGGTGTTTAAAAGACGAGTGGATGTAGCACTTGAAGCTATGGTCTTGTCATTGTGGAGATGTTGGGATGAAGGTTAGACTTGATGGTCCTGGAGGTGCTTTCCAACCATAATGATTCTATGATTAAAAGCAGCTCTACCCTGACTCTGTCTGAGGAGCCTGTAGGACACTTTTCCTGCAGGTTCCTTAACACCCCCTCCATGTCTGGGTACAAGGCATGGGCACACTTCCCTTGCAGTGAGTGGACCTATGGGGCAGCCCTCTCTTCATAGTCTACGTTCTTCCTCCTCCACCAATGTTGCAATCTTGAGCATTTGTGGATGCTGCTGCGTCATCCTGAACCATTCTCCAAGCTATTTTGCCAGGATGTGATCTGCTTTAAAGCAGCTCTAGTTTGGCCATCCACCTACAAAGTGGTGACATTTGGTGCTGGGATGCAGGCACATCAAGAAGCTGGGCACAGGTGAAGTGCTGCCTGCTGCCAGGTGTTGCTGAGAGCTGCCTGGCTGCACTGCCTTGGCTAGTGACTGCCTGCCCCAGTTCCTGCAGCACAGGGGGTGAATGGGTCCTCTGGCTCATAGCTCATAAATGAGTTTTGGTAATGTCTGGCTCATGCAGGTGACTCACAGGGGGTTGTAAAAGCAACCCCCTTTGGATTGCCTTGAGGCCCTATCCACGCAGATAGCACAGTCCTAAGTTGTCCATAAGCCACAGACCAAACAGGGCAGTGCTGCGTCATTCAAAGAACTGAAACCTGAGCTGAGCCTTGAAATCCCCTAACAAGTAATATGCCCCGAGTCTCAATCTAAACCACTATTCAGTTACCTGAGAAAGTAAGATAAAGAAAGCCTGAAGGGTTTCAGTGTTGGTTTCAGCTGACAAACTTGTGTATCCAGACAGTATAATTCATTTAGTCATAGTCTTGCCCACAGTCATGTAAACTGGGGATAAAACCCCAGAAGTTCAGGTTAGGAATTAGGAGTCACCTCTTCAATGCTACATCATGCCTGTATGGAGACCCCTCCTCCTTGGTCACGTTAGTGGAAAGGTCACTTTCCCAGGATTGAGAGCCCTCACCTGGAGGGGTAAGCAAATATTTAGCATGCTCTAAGTTTGTAACCATGGGTGATTAACTGACACATGTATAATATTTAGCATGCTTTTTAGGTTGTTGTATTGTATTCTTGCTTTTCATTTGTAGTAGTGCATTCTTCCACTGTATCCGCGAAAATGTGCAATAGTGGGGTATTAAACCTGTGTTTGCTTGAGCCTTGCAGCTAAACCTATGAGTGAAGCTCAAATGGATCCTTTGCTTGAGCCTTGCAGTCTAGTCTCTTTTTCACACAAGGGGTATCGAGACCAGCAAGCAGAGATGAGGAATTCTGAGAAAGCCTTTTGTAGGGCCTCCTGCTGTGGCAGTGTTGCCCAGATACTAAATGCTGCAAGGGCTCAAAGCACACAGGGCAGGATAAATAACACCATGGACTCACACAAGGCAAAGGATGCCATGCTGTGACCTCAGGAGATCTTTGCTCTTTTCAGCAGCATTCCTGGTCACCCATGTTTAACTAATGCACTGCCCCAGTCTTTGCTACAAACCATTTCGGTGCTGATCCTGGGATGAGCATGAAGAAAGTGTACAGGAGTGAAGCCGTGACATCTGACAACACTGTGCCTCCAGAGTTACAGTTTAAGCTGAAGTTGAACTAAGGGACAAATTGGTTTTCTTCACCACTGTTCTTCTAAGAGCAAGGAACAGAAACTCTCATTGATATGCTTTTGCATATTTAAACTGCAAAGCAGCTCCAGCCTTCCCATCAGAAATGAGGTTAGGAGTCATTGCTCTGGAACTCCTGAAGCTCTGCCATTCTTACTGCAAATGTTTAAAATGTACATCAGTTGATTGCCATATTTCTCTATGGCAAATGTGTTCATTTAACCAGATTCAGTTAATGACCACCATATGTGCAAACTCTGTGGTTGACCATGCCCTACCACTTGCTTAATTAAATCCAGGACCTGACTCAAACAGCTTGTACTTGTCCAGTAGCGGTGAGAGAGCATGGCCTCCTCTGCAAATGCTTTCATGTATAAAGCTGGAAAGAAGAGTTTAATTTTTACTTCAGATGTGTACAATTTTCTTCTGGTCTTTCTTCTCCTTGTCGGGATGCCAACTACTTGTTGAGAGGGAAGATTATTAAATGACTCAGTCACTCATGTTCTGGCTTTTCTGTTTCCAGTAGTAATTTTGTAACTCTTGCACAGAGCTGTAATTGGCTGGATGGTGAAGGGGGTGAGGGAGTTTATTTGCTCCTTGAGCATGTAGAGCCCCCCACAGGTATCTCAACCACTGCAGAGCACCTGCAGATCTGATTGGGCTTTGAGGGTTAGTATTTAAATAGTATTTTTCTCCTATGGGAAAGGTGCAGATCCTGAAATCCTCTCTTCCCTCTGAGTTATGCTTAACTGCCGTGAAAATACACATCCATCAATGAGCTAGACTAACCTTGCTCTTGGAGGCCAGTGGTTTCCCCATATAACTGCAGCTCATTGCAGGCTGAGATGCCTGCAGGAGGAAGATACACCACATACAGGGACTCAATTTTTTCTGTTTGCAAAAACTGTTTGGGCAGTGAGGTCTTACAAAGCTGGCCAAAGTCAGCTGATGGTGCCTGCAGTATCAAAGGAGCATGATACTGCAGTGTTGTGTCCAAATGCTCTTGGCAGGATGTGTGCGTGCCAGAGTTTGTAGCTTTGTTGCATGAAGTGAAGAAACAGCCAACCAAGAGGTCCTGGGGCTGCTGAAGATCTTTGTTTATTGTTAGAAGAAAGTGACTTTATGCCATTCTGACTTGGTGCCACATAACAAGACTCCTGTATTTTCCATTACTTGCAGCTGTTTTGCGAGCAGTCATTTTACTCGGTCACACAAACAAATGACAACTATTTAGTAAGTAAATTGGTTCTGGCCAAAGCTTCTTTTCCTACCTATCAGAAGGCAATATGATCAATATGAACACTGATCCTGCTTTAATGTGAAATGACATGAGCCAGTTCCTCATCTTCTGCCACATGTGATCATGTGTCCAAAGCCAGTGCTCTCACCCTATCTGCTCCCTAGCCAGACCCTGCAGACCTGCCTCATGCCCCTTCCTGTGGTCATCTTATGCAACTACTTTTATTACATTTTCATCTCACCAGTGCTGTTAGGAAACTGTAGCATGGCAGAGATTCAGGGCAAATTACTAGGAGGGAAGGGCAAACTCAAACTACTCCTTCAGCCAGGGAAAGAAAGACACTGCAGAAGCTGAAAGTCCAGACAGGATCAAATATTTTCTGGGGTGAGATACCATCTGATTAAATTACTGTCTCTTGCAGAGGATAATCCTCTGTGAAGTAAAATGTTGCCAGGGAGCTCCAGACACACACAAAGAAGGGATGAGACAGGAGCTGTGGGGACTCCAGTGCTGACCACGCCCTCCCCAACAGGGCACAGTCCCACGGGGTCTCAGCATGGCCAGCAGAGCCGGGGGGGCGCGGGGGTGACAGGGTCCATCAACAGCCCCAGACACAGTGAGGGGATGAACCTCAACCAGGGTCCCTTCAGTGAGCCTGATCTGGAGCAGGAGAAGGGACTGGAGACAAAGCTACAGGGCAGGTTCAAGGTCCATGCAGCAGCCAGGGCAGGAGACAGGGACACATCTAATGAAGCTCAGAGGGTGATGGGAGACGCAGGCCTGAGCCTAAATGAGATCCTAGGCCATAAGCAGAAGGCATATGAGTGGTAGGTGTGGGGCAGTTGACATCCATTAAAGCCCTTCAGGCCCTGACATGCTGTCTTAAATGAACTGTCCTGCAGCCTGGGAAGCTTGGAGCAGGCTTTAGTGCTGGCTGGAACGCTATTTTTGGAAAGCCTGTGCAGACAGTAAAGGTGTGGGAGTGAAAGTATACACAGTCACACACTTTCTTCCACAGAAAGAGGGAAGACTGGATGCTGAGAGTGATTTGTAGGTAATTACTGACTGGGTGAAGCGAGGTCTAAAACTCACCCTGCCAGTGTTTCTTTGCCCACATGGCTGTGTGCGCATCATGTCCCAGCAGCTCCATCCTGTCCTCACAGAATCATAGAGGTTGGAAGGGACCTCTGGAGATCATCTAGTCCAACCCCCTTGCCAGAGCAGGTTCACCTAAAGCAGGTTGCACAGGAGTGCGTCCAGACAGGTTTTGAAAGTTTCCAGAGACAGAGACTCCACCAACTCCCTGGGCAGCCTGCTTCAGTGCTCTGCCATTCTCAAAGTAAAGAAGTTCCTCCTTATGTTTAGATGGAACTTCCTATGTTCAAGTCTGTGCCTGTTACCTCTTGTCCTGTCACTGGACACTACTGAAAAAAGACTGGCCCCATCCTCCTGACACCCACCCTTTAAGTATTTATAAGCATTGATAAGATCCCCCCTCAGTCTCCTCTTCCCTAGGCTAAAAAGCCCCACGTCTCTAGGCTTTTCTTTGTCAGAGAGAAAAAGGAAGGGTCAAGGAAAGCCAAGATCGCCCACTCCCAGGCTGTTCCCAAGAGGCTGCTCCCTAAAAGGAATCAAGAAAAGCTGCAGAATGTCCAGTGGGTCTGCCTTCACCAGACCTCCAGCATTGGAACTCCTCTGCCTTCCTGCACTGATCACCTTCCTCTACTAATTACCTTCCTTCCATGAACTTTCTTATTTAAACCTAAGCTTCCCTTAGCTCCTATCTCAGGTGTCCGGGACTTCAGTTTTGATTTTTCTGGCCTGTGTTTTGAGTAGGAATCCTCTGCACTTTTCAGTTTCAGCAATACAGGAACTGACTCAGGCTTTGACCCCTCAAATCAATTAGAAACTCACCCAGTACTCCATCTCCAACACTACCAGGAAGTCTGGTATAGGAACAGGGCATTTACCTAGTATTGCTTTCCAGGTGGTCTCCTGGAGACCCGAGGCCTGAATAATAGGCCCTGAACCAAAGCTGACCTCTAGATGAACCTCACAACCAAACAATATATCTAATATGCATAGTATTGATTGCACATGCAATTCATCTATATTTTGCTGGTTTAGTATGAATATATATAATTTTGATGCCAACTTACAAAGATTTGTTGTAACGTTTATTGTGTAACAGTAACCAGCAGCAGATCTTTATCTAGAGGCATGCTGCAAGGCCTTGGGACCAGATATCTGGCCTTGTTGAGGGATATGTGGTCAAAACCAAAATAGATGAGAGATACTCCCTTGAATTCCTCCTTGAGCCCTGGACAGGCTTTGGGCAGAATCCAACAGGGAGGGTGATACCAGACTTCAGGGCCCTGGGGAGATCACTTGACGACTTGGGAGCCCAGGTGGTGTTCTCTTCAATCCCTTCAGGGGCAGGGAAGAATACTGAAAGAGGAAGGAAGACCCACCTGATTAACATATGGCTGAGAGGCTGGTGCCACCAACAGCATTTTGGGTTTTTTGAACATGGGGAGCTTTATGCTGCACAGGGTCTGCAGGAAACAGATGGAGT
>JAVSBS010018816.1:28303-65399 GCA_033124195.1 Coracias cyanogaster | reverse complement strand
AGGAGACTGAGGGGTGACCTCATAAATGTCTATAAATATGTCAAGGGTGAGTGTCAGGAGGATGGAGCCAGGCTCTTCTCGGTGACACCCAACGATAGGACAAGGGGCAACGGCTGCAAGCTGGAACATAGGAGGTTCTGCATAAATATGGGAAAAAGCTTCTTCATGGTGAGGGTGACAGAGCACTGGAACAAGCTGCCCGGGGAGGCTGTGGAGTCTCCTTCTCTGGAGAGATTTAAAACCCACCTGGACGCGTTCCCGTGTGACCTGATCTGGGACATCCTGCTCTGGTGGGGGGATTGGACTAGATGATCTTTAGAGGTCCCTTCCAACCCCCGGCATGCTGTGTTTCTGTGAAGTCTGGTTTGACAAGATAGCCTGATGGGATGGGTCGTTCTCCACTACACTGGCACGAGTTGTTGCTTTTTCACACTGTGCCACGCTGGTGCTGAACCAGAGGATTTTTGGATTTGAGATTATCCATTGGTTCTGAGAGGGGAAAAAAAAAAAAAGATAAGAAATATTTGTTACTATTTAACAAAACTTTCATAAGAAATACTATTAATAACGTCCAGAAATTTTGGACTGCGAGGAAGAAAAGGATGAGAAGTATACGCCTATTTTTGCATTTTAGATTGTATTTATAGTTTTATGTTCTTAATCAAAATAATACAGCGCAGCACACCTTCTTTTCCACGCTTCATGTTAATCCCTAAATCTGCAAAGGTGGCCAGCTGTCACTAAGGCAGATAACATCCTCAGGAAGCACTGCTGAACAGTAGCAAGAGCAAATAATCCTATTAGGTTCCTTGGCTTTATGTGATGTTGACCGTAGAAGGACTGCAGAACCCTGAGGTCTTGGTTTCCCATCAGGGATCATTGCTTACCCTTGCAAGGAGCTGGGTGCTGAACGGGTAACAAATTCTGTGGGGTTAACTCTGGGAAGGCTCCCCAAGGCTGTTGTGCAGGTTTAGGATCTGGTTCTTGGTTGAGTAATGAGCAATTCCTATTTTTTTTTCTTTTTTAATGTCAAATTACATTTAGAAAATGTTAAACATTAAAAATGGAGCCTGTTAAAAAGGAGCAGATCCTGTCAACTCTTGGATTTTCAGTGAAAAGCAGGTGTAAAAGTTTCTTTTGGCAGTTATTCTTCAGATACTGCTTAATTGATGTGATACTATTGCAGTGGAAAACCAGTAGGTATGTAGTTTTAAAAAAAAATGGTGGCAAACCCCCTCTGTTGATAGTTGTTTGGCTCTGAATTGATTCGGTTGTAAGAATGCAAGTAGAGTAACAATTCACTTTTTGCATGTTAGCCAAATAGCACTGACATAATATTAAGTAGCAGATAAAGCAAATAGAAGATGAAATTTATGTTCTTGCCCAGAACACGGCAAAAATAGCAGCTGCCAGCTCTCATTATTAAGTCCTGGATTAGTGAAAAGGCCACGCAATAAAAATTGCAGAAAGGAAAACAAACGTGAGGTTGTCTTGAGAAGCGAGTGTGCTAATGGGTGTTGTGGCATCTCAGCGTTATGTTCCTGTGGGAATCGAATGGTTGCGGTTGGAATTGGAGGAGTGAAGAGTTAGAACAGTGACCAAAACGGTCAGTTGAAGGAGAAAAAAAAAAAACCAACTTAAAAATCGTGTTGTAGTGTTTGTAGGGACAATGTGGCATAGTGGTTAATTTTTTTTCAGTACGATGAAGCTGTAACAGATTATATATGTCAATTTGTGTATTGCACTATGGCAGGAACTATAATAAAACTAAAAAACAGGTTCCACATGGTACTTACTGCTATATATGTTCATAGCATTTATATCACAACATTCTTACATGGTTTAGTTTTTGTTGTTTAGTCTCAAAACCTTAGTGTTTCTTCGCAGTTCTTAAATTTGTGCGTGATCTGGTGCTGTCTGTTAGTCTTACTCAGTGCTCCTGTTGCCAGCAGTTAATGAGGAGATGGAGATTTAAAATATCCTTTCCCTCAAAAAGCGGAGCTGTTAATAAACTCTGTGGCGTTGTACTAATGATGGAGATGGTTATATCAAAGCGGTGCTACTGATTCCTGCTTCCCCGGTGAAGGTGTGCGTGCAGTTTTCCCTCTCACCACTCCTGTGAGCATTCTCCAAGCGCATCATCGTCTTGTTGCTTGAGCGGAGCGATACGTGACAGCAGGTTGACTGTCACTATGGGCACAGTCATTGCATAGTGGTAGGTCGATCTAAAAGCAGCGGTTTTGAGGGCAAATCCATGATGTTCCCTGCGTTTATTGCATTTTAGAGACCAAAGAGATTCTGCTTACAACTCCGGGCTCCTAAAACAAGTCAGTAATTATTTCTATAATCCAGATTTTCCCGTATGAAGTCTAGTGTTGGATTTTTTTTTTTTGTGGAGACTTTTACTTTGTAAATGTATTTCCATAGGGAGAGGCTATGATGAAAAATAACTTCATGCATCTATGAAATACAGGTAACTTCTGAAAGCTGCTCAAAATTGTTGATGTGGAAGTCCTGAACAACAGCCGTGCTTGTTTTCTACTGCTGAATATTCCGGCTCTCATCCGCTCAAGCATTTAAGCTGCGACAGCTGAATTTTATGTGTATAAGCTCTGTTCGGATGGCATCAGCTCTGTAGTACTGCACGTGCCGAGATATTTAGTTGTTTGGGCCAACAGGTTTGGAGACTGAGGTCAATGGTACAAATACCACACTAGGGACAACCATAGGTTCGTTTAAGTCACTAGTTAATAGTAGGGCTTAAGCTGTGCTTAATTTTCTGCAACCTTCTGACTGGAAACGTTTGTAAATGCTTTGAAACACGGCTTGCTGCTTGGCTGCAGTAGTACCCACAGCATCATCAGGTGGGTGCCCAGGAGCTGGTGGGTTTCTGCTTGTTTGCATTTTTCCTTCCAGCAAACTACCAGCACACTGAGGAAAAGAACAGTGATCTTAATTACGGAGGAAACATTCCGATAAACGTTATTGGCATCGAACCACGAACTTAGCAAACTACAGGGAGCTTCCTTGGGTTTAACTTTCTTGTTTGTACGCACAATACTGTGGACTTTCATGGAGCTAAATTTTGAATTTTACCTCTAAAGCAGTATCCGCTTTTGGAGAAGATTTGCACCGTTGTGTTTTAAAATGTCTATATCATGTTTCTGGCATACAAGCCAGTCTTAAAAGGTGCCGCTGGTTACGTATTTGCTAGGGAAAGGTATAACTGCTCTGTAGCAGTTTGGAAGTACTTGGTGCAGGTGGATGTTCAGCTTCCAAAATGTTTACTGAGCTGTGGCAGAGAGTCTAAAACAAGTGCTTTCTTTGTGTACTTTTTCTAATATATCCTAAAGTGTGACTGTGTATTAACCAACAGATTTTTTGGCTTTATTTCTATACTTGTTTGGAAAAAAACCCTTTGCCTTTCCGGAGGCAGAGTCCAGGTGCTTCCCAGAAGGGTAGGGGATGAACCACGTGAAGAACCTCTCTGTGCTTGTGTTTCAGCCCATGTTCACGCTGAATTTTACAGGAGCAGTATTGCCACGTAGGGCTTTTGTGCCATCAAAACCTGAGTGACAGATTAAAGAAGTGAGTTTCTTCTTTATTATGCCTGTATGAAAAGACATGTGTAGGTTGAGGAGGTGGGGCTAGGATTACATCAAAATGCATGGAATGGTGTAAGCGGCTCCCTGCTAATTCCTGTTTTGCTGGCACGCCAGCTGCCCATGGTGGGGACAGTGTGTGAATGTCAGTTTGAAGCACGTAACCAAAATAAAACTTACTATTCTTTAAGCTTGGAATGGCCAAATTTTTGCATTTGTTCCATGAGAAGTCTTCCCCCAAACCCCTAAAGTGTAGCACATGATGCTAGTCTACAGGAAGAAATGCATTGACTTAAAATTAACTTCAGAGTAAATTTATTACGGGTTTTTACAAAATCGTATCAATTTTAATGTAGCCTACCCCTTTGGAAAGTATTTTTCCAGAGTATTTTTCCCTTCTTACACCAGTCACTGACATCCTCTAGACTTTACTGGCCTCAGCTTTGTTCTGTTGCTGTGATTTAGGACTGTTCAAAACGGCATCAAAGAGTGATTCTTTAGTAGAGAATTAAAGCTCTGCATTTAAAACGGTACCATAATTAGACATTTAAAAAAGGGGGCAGTGCCATGCAGATCTCACGCTTGATCTTATTAGACAAATTTCCCATAGGTGTGATTGCAGGTTATGTTGATGCTAGGTGAGAATAAAAATGACCTTTGAAATAGAGTCTCTTCTCGGAGTGAAACGTGACCCTAAGGAGCACTAATGGGGGATTTACTTTCTGCGACGGAGTACCTTGTGTATTTAAACTTAGACACTGCCTTTCAGTGAAAGCTTTGGCGCATTTTCAGAGAAGAATATCCGCAAGATTTTATTGCAGAATCTTTTTTTCGTTAGCCCTGCTTTTCTGCTAACGTGTTATCTTGGTGTGATGGAACAATATAGAAATCAAATCATCTTAATGAGGTGAGAGGTGCATCTCTTGCCTGGGCTGTCATTCCAGGGCTTCTCTAACCTTTCGCCAGTGTAAGGCACGGACTCGTTTCTCCCTGCGGAATGTCCCCTTGGATATTTTCCTATCGTGTCATTTCCTGTTAGCCCAGCGAAAGCTGCGTTCAGCCTGTGCTGCCTGCCACAGTTTCTGCTCTTTGCTAACCCGGGTGTGATCGATGCCGCTGTCACTTGCTCTCTCTCATGGTCAGGGTGTACTATTTTCTGGGAGTATCTTTTTGATGGATAATACACTTAGCCTATTAAAAGGGTTGAAAATTAAATGATTGGATTTTTGGATTTTTGTCTGGAAAAGGCATGCTGTGCCAGGTTCTTACATCCTTTAGTACTTTGTAAGTCAATAGGTCAGCACTGGAATAAAATGATTTTTAATGAGAAGTGATGGCACAATCTGGCAAAGAAATAAGGGCGTGTTAATCAGGAAAGTTCTGCGTTTTTCTAACAGTCTGTGGCGTCTTAGTCAAATTACTTGAATTAACATTCGGAGCAAGGCAGTAATAGTTCCGTAAGTAGATCTAGCTTTAATTAAACGAAAGAAACCCCCTAAACATCTTTTCTTTTGCCCATTCAGTTGCTCACGTAGCAGAGTGCCTTTTACAAAGAAATTATTCATTTGGCAGCGAGGGGCCCATTCTTTCAGGCCGTGTTGTGGTGTTTTGCTAAGGTTGTGAGGCTGTCCTCCAGAGTGGGGTGTGCTGCTGGCGACTCTGGCAAGCGCCAGTAATTAATGAGTCCAGAACTAAGGTCCTGGCAGCGAAGCCGCTCAGTCGGTGCTGTAGAAAGACAGCTGGGAGAAGGCAAGCCAGAAAAGATGCAAAATGGATAATACATACCTTCCCCCCCGCCGCCCAGTGACTTTGACTGTCAAATCAACAACTGTCTGTTGTAGATGAAGAAATCAGAAAGTCTCTTTTGATGTGCCCATCGTTAAGTTGGATTTTTTTTTTTTTTTTTTTTGCAAAATTGCGTGGGCAACTCTGAGAGAATAGTGGCAGATGAGAGACACAGGTAAACTATGAAGCTCACGCATACTCTTACGGCATTATGCGGTAGTAAAAACTGCAGCTGTAAGCAAGATGTGGTCAGACTTCTTTGCTGAAAAGAAGAAAAGGGTGAAAAAAACCCTGGCTTCCTGTTGAATCTTCTTGCATTTGAGTTAAAAAGATGATTTTTCCATCAGCTTTCTATAGGTGTTATCTGACACACTTCTTGGAGTCGAGAACAGTGTACATCTGCCAAGTCAGCATCAGCTAATTAATAAATTTATCTGTAGCTCAGGTAAGTGTTTATTAGCTGAAGGAAAGGCAGAGCTCTTGTAGCCTTAAACATTTCTTGGATGTTTCAGTAAGACAGAGGTGATGTTTGCTTTTCAAATAGTGTTATTGCAAGAAGCCCCCAAGGTAGTAAAGAGGGGGCTTATTGGGTAGGAAGCACCGAGATCTTTGCTCCAAGTGCTAATTCCACCTGGGGGACTACACTTTTGCAAAAGCTGGAGGTGGGTTGTGTGTTGGGCTGCGGGGAATGGCAGGGACCGTAACCATTAACTGGCTTTCTGCTTTGGCTGGCAAACGTGACAATTAATTACTTGTTCTAGAAAAGCAAAAGCTTTGGTGTTGTACGTGCCCAAAGCCGCTAAAATGGCTTCTGCTCAGAGCTTTGGAAATGCACAATGGGATGGGTGGGATGGAGTTTGTCGTAGTTCCTAAGAGAGCATCTGCCATGGGATATCCAGTGGGAAGAAAGGTGCCTCCAAGGGAGAAGCTGCAGAGCAGTCCTGTGATGACTCCTCTCTGGTAACTCTGCAGTGCTGTGGTTGGAAAACTCTTTGGTGGTCTAGACTGAAGGAGGAACCCAAGGTGCCGCTCACCTCTGAGGTGTCTCCGTTTCAGTTACGTGTAGGTGATTCACCAGCATAGATGCTGATATCGCTGTGCTTCTCCAGTCACTGATTTATGCTGGTCCTTTAATATCACTAGGTGCTTGGCAGCAGAACAGCACGACTCCATGCATATGCATAACAACGTTAATTTATCTAGCAAGGGTGAGGCAGGTAAGTCTTGGAGGAAGGTTGTGTGGCAGCCACACATCTGTCCGTGGCCGCTAATGCCATCCCGCTGGAAAAGAAGATGCCAAGGAAACCTGGTAAATACCTTTGGATTGATAACTAATGCCTGTGTTCAGTGGCCATGCGTTACAGGTGTTCTGCACATCACCAGTACCTTTCCCCTTTGGATTTGCTGTCTATGAAAGCTGCATATGTTACAAATCCGTAATATATTCAAAGTTGAACTAAGCGAGTAGTAGCGCAGTTCTGTCCACAAAAAAACCCCTGAAATCTGAGCTAAAGATCTAAGTTGTCATAGGGAAGCTGGTAGGTATAAGATTGCCTTGCTATGTACTTCAGAGATGTGTTTAAAACAGAATAAACTTCGCCATCACGGATGAATTTTTGTTGTGAATAAACAATGGTGTTACAAGTAAGGAGGTGAGCGAGAAGGAGCTTGAAGATTGGGTAGGATATGGTGGTTGTCTCTGCAGAAAATAGACTGAAGATGGAGTTGAACCCGGAGGACACCAGGGTCAGTGTGCTCTCGGTGGACGGGACTGGGGTATTCCTAGTACACGCTGAGCTTCCAATGTAGACACGTACAGGATGTGCTACGTTGCCTTTGCAGGGCGGGCAAGAAATCACAGACTTGTCAGAAGCGTTATTCTGTGACCATAGGCCTACGTTGTATTTTTATTAATATACGTTATACTTCTGTCTTCCGGGAAAATACTTTTTCTGCTGTGTCTCCTGGAGATGTGTTCCATGCTCTGTCCTGCCACCACTTGGTGGTAGTGCCTAATGGGGAAGTTCTGCTCTTCAGCAACATTTTTGCCTTAATACTTCTGCTTTACAAAATCACTGTGTTGCCATCTTTACACGAATACATTTGATTTTGCTGCTGCTAAAACTTGGTGGGTGCTTTTCAACACCTGCTCTAGTTTTGGACTTGAGGAGTGCTGATAGGCTCTAAAGTGTGATCATCAGTATTCAGCTTATTCCTAATGGGTATTTTCACTTCTCCGGCTGGTGCTTCACTACTGTAAATCATCACCTCTTTTGCCTCTGTCACTCGCCCAAAGTGGAGGGATATTATTATTATTATTTTAATGTATGGGTCTTGAATTTTTATCTGGAATAGACTGGGCGCAATAAAGCTTTTTTTTTTTTTCTCGTCACTTGCCTGACATCTGAAGAGAAACATTATATACATAGAAAGATTTGATGCTGATAAAAACTTTCTGCAGCTGTTTTCAAACTTTGTGTTACGTCCTGAGCTTTCCCTTCCTGCTCCTTTGATCTGAGGTGCTTTTAGAACAATCCTACATGTGTTTTAAGAGTTTCATGTATCTACCCGGGTCTCCTTTGGTTTCCTGGGTGGGGGGTGTGAGGTTGCGAACATTTTCTCCCCGTTGTGAGATACCCTCGTGATTTCCTCCTTCGTGGCCCACGCTGGCAGATGGGTGTTAATTACAGGACTGAAGCTCTGTATCTTTTTTTTTTTACTGTTTGGTGTAAAGTTGTTAGATGACTTTTATTTTCCTCCCCTCAGGGCATCTTCTGGCTTGCTCTCTTCGTCATTGCCCTTTCTCTGCACAAACGAGTGAATGTTCTTTACCCACAGGATGGTCCCCTGAAGTTATATTCAGGGCCTAGATGGAATCATTAATTTGCAAATTAGAGAGTTCAGATCTTCTTTGAAGTGAAGCTGCAATCACAGTCTTGGCTTTTGGAGCTAACGTTTCTTTAACTTTAACTTGCTATGATATTGGCTAGATAATGCTTTATTTGATGTAGCTCCCACAGCTAGACAGGACTCAAGGGAGGGAAGAAATGAATGATGTTTTCTGTTCCGTAAATAGAAAACCAGAAAGACCTCGCTCCAGCAAGGCTAACTTATTTACATCCTTCTCTCTGGAGTGCATTTCTGTAATAATAGTTTTATCTTACATTGTTTGGAGTTAGTGTTTCTCCCCCTGCTCCGCCCCAGAAGCGTGTCAGTACGGACTGATAAACGATGCACTTAGGGTGATAACTGTCTGAGCCTGAAAAATGTATGGTGGGAACCCGGATCCAACAAGGAAGACGGGATCTCCGGGTGCAGGTCCAAGATTTTAGCCCCCAGGTTTCCTCCTCAGAGATAGCCAAACGTTGAGTGCTCAGGTAAGAGGTCCATCTGTTTGTGGTGGGATGTGGCAGATTGTCCTCCCACCAGCTCGGGAAGGAGCGAGACAGGTCACTCCGGAGTGCAGCTACACGTACGTGTGGCTCTTGGTATGGCTGCGTACGGGGGTTTTTTATTGAAAAGAAAACTTTTGCTATAGATTGCTGTTTCTAAAGTCTGCTTTGTCCCTGCGAGAGAACATAAAGAGTTTCAAAAGTCATCAGAAAATTCAAGCTCTTAAGTCTTCAAGTGAGGCTCTTACCTTAAACTTCGATGCAAACAGTAATGTAGGTAGTGGTGTGGCTTTCTGCCGCTTATGATACTGGTTTTTTTTTAAAAAGGGATCCTGACATGCTCTGGAGCCTCTTCCTTCCTAGCCTTAACTCCACCCAGAAGTTTTTCAGGAATTTAAACCGAAAGTGTAGTTTCAAATATTCCAAAGTGGCAATAAAGCCCAAGGCTTTGCTCTGCGTTGCAGTCCTCGCTCTGCAGGTTAAAATTTCAACTCTTTGAAGCGGTGACGAAATGAAGCAATAACCAGTAGAGCTAACAAATTAAACATAAAGCAAACAAATTAAACCCATGACAACTAAGAATGGGTGGATGAAAATAATTGTATTATCACCACATTGGAACAAGCAGTTTATCTTCTTTAAATGTAGTCCCTAAATTTGCATCCGCTTGTAATTTGATAATGAGCATGCTAATCCCAATGGAATATATTAAGTTGTTGGGGGTTTTATATCTTTAAACTGGTATTTTTATTCTTTTTCTCTGTAAATCACATGGCATTCCATTGTTTAGGCATGGAAATGTCTTCATATGGATAGGATATTTTTGGAGTAGCCCGCAGTTCCTAAGGAATCAGTGTCTGACCTGTTCTCTTGATGGTTACATGAGGATTTTTTTAATCCTGTTGTTGCCCATTGCTGTGGCAAGCTCAGTGCGGTTCATCTACTCTGAACCCAGCGCTTGGGAGCCTGGAAGGACAGCAGCAGGTGAAGCATCATGAGATGCTTATACTGTCAGTGATGGAGGATCAAGGACTGGCTCGATCCCAGGAGTTTTCATTTCCTAAACTTGTCCTAGAAACCAGAACCGTTGGGGAAGGATGTGGTGATGGGCATGGCGCAGTCGGAGAATTTGACACCTTTCTTTTCTCTGGTGTCCAAAATACAGGTTTTCCTTGAGAAATCCCTACACTGGAAAAGTTGTGATCAGTACTGAAAGAAACTGCTTTGAGCAGCTTTGGATGTGAATTGCTTTTATCTGTGAAAAGTTCAAATATATTTGGATTATAAGACAAATAGACCCCCTTTTTCTATGTTAAAAAACTGCTTTGTTGCTGGCAACAGCGTAGAAACAGAATTTCATTTTTTCATTTGTCTGCCCAGTAGCATGTTGGGTGACTGAAGTATTTTGTCTGAACTTTCATAGACTTATTTCATTTGTTTTTCTTTTGCCTAGGAAGGCTGATGTTGAAAAGCACTATGTATTTTATTTTATTTTTTCAACAGGACAGGCCTAGTATTTTTTGAATGTGTGAACTGTTCTGAAACTTCATCCTTTTCTCTCATCCAAAACTTTTCCTTCCACCTGGCAATTTTCTTAGTGTTCCCAATGTCTTCTGCTTCTCCTGCCTGTTTGCTTGGAGGAGTTGCATTGCAGAGAAGACCAACTTGCACAGAATAATTGCTGCAGGGTAAGAAGCTCCCATGTGCTGTTTGCTTCGTATTAAGTCCCCTTCTCTTTGCTCCTGTTGCTGGTGGCTAAGCTGGTGAGGTGAGGCTGTGAAGCACCCGGGTTTCTGCTTACCTGCTGGTGTGTGTTCCTCTGGGGCTTGTGTCCTACAGACAAGTTGTTCCTGGAGTTGAAAAGCTCCTTAGTTTTCAGAAAGGAAGAAAAGAAAGTTGATGCACCTATTTAAGCCATACATTGGAGCTGAGCTAGGAACGGCAAGAAAATGAGCGTTGCCGTTAGTGCCGTTAGTATGAGTCATCTGTCTGTGTGAACTTCAGGCTCCACCCAATTGCTCCTGCAATTGCTTTGAGTCACCAAGGACTTAAAGAAAAAAGAAAATTCAGTTCTCTATCATGTCCTCAAGAAGCATCTTTTGTGATGAAAGATTAAGCATAAAATGGTAAACAAGGAGAAACAAAGCCAAAACCCCCTCAAAACGAAAAACCAGACCCTTGATCTTTTTGCTTCTATTTTGTATTTAATACTGACCCTATTATTTTAGTGACTCTGAACGCAATTCATGCTGCAGCTACAATCCTTCAGCGCTTCTACAAGTGAAGATTAATGCGGAAGCTTTGAAAATAGCCTGTAGAAAGAGTTACTGTGTCAGACTGCATTTGCATGTAACCAAATGAATAGAAGGTCCTGTATTTGGAAAGAAGTTCCTTAATAAACATCCATGAATAAAAAGTGGAGAGTTGAAAGCTGCTGTTCTGATCCAAATGAAATTACATGACCTCTGTGTTCTCATCTGAAGACAGTCATAGCAGTCAGGTGCCCTAGAAATCAGACCTTTCCCAGAAGTGTGGAGGCTAAGGAAAGAACTGCTTGATAAGGTTCTTTTTTCTCCACCTAGGTGATCTTCTCAAGGTGGTGTTAATTTTCAAAATGCGTTCTTTTCAGTCTTTGGGTTTTTACTAATCGTGTCTCAAAGCACAGCGCACCGTGATTAATTTGTCGATGGTTGTCCTCCATCTTTCCAGAGGAAAAGGGAAGAGAAATGATCTGTTCCAACAGGAGCAAGCTACGTGAGTTCAGACACTGGAACCTTTCATGTATTCTACACACAAACCTTGAATGTATTCTACACGTAAAGCTTTGAACGGTAATTGCAGATCTTCTCTAGAACTTGTTTTTGGCACAGTTAAAGAATTAAAATGAAAAAAAAAAACAAACAACAAACCATTGCAGCTCCTTCTGTTGCTTTATTGTGCACCTTCTGTACATTTATTTTGAAATGCACGTTTATAGTATTATAATTTAGGAGCCGAAATAGAAGTTTTAGTTCGGGCAGGTTTTTCTAAGGTGGAAAAGCTGATGGTGCATCTCTGTGTTTACTTTGCCTATCAGCTCATGAATAGTTGTGCTTGGCAAATTGAGCTTAACTGGTTTACCCTGTAAAACCGAGTGAATCCCCTAAAAATAATCGGATGTATTATTTCTTGAAATGATGTGCTGCTTCTATCACACAGAGTGCTCTTTGTGTAAGACTAGCAGGCTCTTTGGGAGTTAGCGGTTGTCTCCCTACCCAGGAGGAGGAACAAGTACACTGACAGATGTTTGCCTCAATTTGCTCTTCTGGAAGAGAGTCACAAACTCCACAGGTGCCTTGAACTGGGTTTGCACTGGCCTTGTGCACAAAAAGTTCTGCCTGAACACCAGCCTTAATAATCTCTCCTGAAAATATTTTTGCTTCTCATGTAGCTTCTCCTGTGGGGGTTACTGGCTTCTTTGGAGAAGATTTTTTTGGACTTTTCTTCCTGTTTCCCAAGATAGCTTCAAATTTTGATCTTGTTCTCCAAGTTATTTTTACCCTTTTCATCATCATCTTCTGCATATTTTTGAAAGTCTGCTCTCTAATTCATCTACTAAATCATTAGCAAAGATGTTAAAGAACACAGGATGTATCCCTTCAGAACTATACTTGAAGCATCCTTCAAGTTGAAAGAGAACGTTTCAAAAACTATTCTTGTGACTTCTTACCTAAGAGTGAAACGTTCACTTTTTCCAAAGAAAAGGTCTGTCACTGGTAGAAGCCTTAGTGAAGACATTTCATATTTATGCACTCATCTAGTTACTCTGTCAGAGATGGAAATTAGGTTGGTTTGACATGATTTGTACTTGACAAATCCATGTTGGCTGTTTGTTACCCGTTTATTACACCCTAGGTGCCCATAAATTGATTAATAATATGTTCTGGTATCTCTCTGGGTAGCAAAATTAAGCTTCTTGATCTCAAATTCCTTGAGACTTCTTTCCTCCCATTGTTAATATACTCCTAGATTTGTCCTTCTCTAGTCCTTGGGGACATCCTGAGTCCTCTGTCAGTTTGGGGTTTGCTTCTGCTAGTTCCTAAGATAAAGTTGTTTTTTATCTAGCCCTGCTGATTTGAATAATTCTTAATAAACTTAATATTCTGTAGCTGTTGGTTTGTTTTTTTTTTTTTTTACCCCTAGCTTTGGGATTTGAGCTTCTAAACCATGGTTAGCTGGCCTAAATATCTGACCCCTTCTCTAGGCTTGACCGTCAGTTGTTCCTGTAACAAGAGTAACCAGTTGGGTTTAATCTTTCGGTGGGTGTTTTGGCAGATGATTTTTCCATCACATTAATAAACTGATGAATTCATCCAGGAGCTGCCTGATCACGAGATCCAACACAGGGAGGGAGCAGGAATTGACGGTGCGTAGTGGAGGGAAGAACAGATGGCCCTGTTTGGTGGCAGCCCCCACATCGATGGAACATGAGGTTAAAACGCGTCCAGTCATTTACTGCTGGAATTGGGTTTTGTTTTCTTTAAAAAGAAATTATTTTTAGGTTCTTGTGAAGCTAACCCAGTATCCACACTGGGATTCCTTGACCTGGAATTGCTCGGCTTGTCTTTAGCACACTTCCCTGCAGGAATGGCCGACCTTTCTGCTTTCCCTATTTCCACGTCTTTTTCCCCAGTATTCCCAGAGTTTCCTAAAGCCTGTAGATTCAGGAGTTTTCAAGCACTGAAACTTTATAATTGAAGTAGAAGTTGTTTCCCCTCCCATACGCTTACAAGGTAAGAAGATAATGAGGAGGACAGTGTGGATCTTGACTGGTGACAAGGAAGTCTGGAAGGAAGACAATCCTGGGCCATGTGGAACTGCTGTTGGCTTGCTTCAGAGCCTGCAACGTGTTCCAAGATATTTAGAGCAATTATCAGGAGTTCACAGCTGTTGTACAGCAAAGATTTGGTGATTAGCATCTTTTTTTGGTCCAGTCCTATTCAGATTTGTAATTAATATCATTACTAGAGGAGTATACTTGCTAAATTTTAATAGAAGGAAGAGGTGGAAGTGTTTTGAAAGTGTGGCTTGCGGTGCACGAGGATTTTCGCTAGTTAAGAGTATCGTGAAATAAATGGACTTAATAGAGGTACTGAACTTGGGCAAACATAATCCATATGAATATGGAATCGCCGTAGCAGTTTCAGATAAAAACTTTTGAAGATCAAGTGGATGAAAACTAATGCAAGTCGTTGGCCAAGCTGTTGCTAAAACCAAATGTCAGCAAAAAATAGTAGGAATCTAGAGAACTTGAAAGGATTGGGTGTGTATATTAACGAGAGGGGAAAAAGATGAGAAGTGAGCTATGTAAAACTACCCTGGCAGGTAAATCTCAGTATTATTTTGGCAAAGAAAGAGATGGCAGGGGAAGGAGTAGGTGTTAAATTACAGCACAGAGGCAAGAAAAAAACAAAAAAGGATTTGAAGAGTAGGCAGAGTTAAGCGTGGAAATACATGATCACAACTGTGGGATCTCTGCTGTAGGTGTTCTCAAATAGTATACTGGGTATTTGTCAGGAGTCGTTTTTTGGATACAACTTATCTTACATTAAGGAAAAAAAACCCAAAACCCCACACAACAAAAAAAACCCCAACAAACCAAGAAGTAAATACCTGAAGGCACCTTCTTGCTCTGCAGTTATCCTGTTTTTATTCTGCTGCCCTTCATTTCCCCCTTATATTTTGGCAAACCTCTGTTGATTCTAATAACATTTGCTTTTCATTCAAATCGCTTTTGGTTTTAGAATTCTTTTAGATCCTTCTTAGTTAAAATTAGATGTGAACTAACGGGTCTCTTGCTTACCTCGTCAGCCTTGTGCGGGACAGTGCTGTCCCTGTTGCGCGCTCGGACTCAGTGCTTGGCCTGAGCCTTTTATATCGCTTTTTAAAAGCTGTTTAAAGCTGATCGTGCTGTCATGTCCTGCCTAGAAAACAATTCTGTTGTGTTTTCCTGCTACAAACAAAGGTGCCTTCCCTGGGACACCTGGCAGCACACGTTGCTGCCTGTGCCTTCTCCAGAAGCTGTGCCTGCCTTTGTCTGGTGTTCTGATTTCTTGGCAGTGTTGTCGCTCGAGTCATAAAATCTCAGGTGAGACATGAGATATCTGTTTATTTTTTAGTCTGCTTTTCATTCATCTTGTATGTATTTTGGTGCGGTTTCTCGTTTTTTTCTTGCTTCTACTCATACTCTTGGATTCTATTTTTTAGGCTGCTTTTTCTTTCATTCACCTGTAGGCTTTCACTGAATGTCTAGAATTCCCAAAAAGCAAAATAAATCGCAACAAAAATAAAGATTACATTTCTGGGCTTGTGTATTCTACGGGCAAAATTGCAAGGGAAGAAAGGAAAAAGAATGCCCAGAAAATGGGAGTGTGCCATTACAGTGGTTTGTGATGAGAAACAACTGCTTCTTGAGTGCATTTATTATATGATAACTGCTGAGGCAGGAATTAAACACGCTCGGATGTTCTCTTAAGGCATCTTGATGTTGTGAACAAAAGGGTTTTACACTCTTGATAGTGTGTAATGCAGAATTAATTGAAGGAGGAAAGAATGGCCAGAGTTTCTGCAAGTCAGATGTTGCGTCATGAACTTAAACTGTAGCTGTTAAGAATTTCCTTTGTATCGGAGCCTGTTTCACCTGCATAGCAATCTTTATTTTTCGTAGCTCAGTCTAGACAAGAGCGGTAAATTTTAATCTGTGCTAAAAGGTATTGATATCTTAGAAACTACATAGTCCAAGAGAAGATACATACTTTAAGGTAAACGTATCTGAAGAATACGAAGGGTCGAGTGCCTGTGTTACTGGAAGAGGGAACCTGCAAACTGAATTGATGTTCTTGCAGTTGCACCGTTGATAAGAGGCCGGTGAATGAGTGTGGCAGGATGACCTTGCTGGAAATCACACTTCCTGTCCCAAACGTGCCAAAAGTAAACCAGCCAACTTCTACTTCTCGGTCCTGTGGTCAGAGACCTAGGGGAGGATTTATCTAATCCTGACGATTTCTTGAGCCAGGGCCTGAAAGGCGTGTTTGAGTGTATTGCCTCGAAGCAGCATGTGACGGATTAAATGATAGTGCAGCTGTATCAGAAACAGCCTCATCATGGTCCGTGTTTATATAAAAACCTTTTATTGATCTGCTGATGATTTGGATGTGTTTTTAAAATGGCTAAATCGTACATCTTGGGTTGACAGACTCAGATAAACTGCAGTAGGTGTATATAAAGTTGTCTGAAGTAAAGACTCACAGGAAAATGCCGCTGTTCCGTGGTTTTTAGCTTTGCAAGTGTGCAACTTCCTCCTCCTGTTACCTTCTCAGTTAAAACATCCCAGAGAGTAAATAATCTTGTCTCAGAACGGAATGCAGGTTAGCAGTGAAGGCTTTCTGTTAGACCTACGGGCAGGAACACGGAGTTAGGCAGTTGGGCTATCAGATTTTGTGGTAGCAAGTTTTATACAGTTGGGTTTAAATGTTCTTCTTGTGTTCCTTGAGATGCTTTCTAGCGAGGGTGCCTAGTGTTAAATGTGCATGCTCGTAGCAGGTCCTTCAGTGGCTGATGACTTATTTGAACACAGGTTGGGTGGGAAGGGAAAGCTTTGTGGCTTAGTAATTTATTTTTTTGAAGCAGCTCATCTTACGTGTTTATTTTACTCTGCTTGCCATAAGCGTTGTGCATGTGGAACCGGACACTGCAGTGCACGTGCAACGTGTTCCTCCTCTTGACGGGGATAAGAGTAGGGATGGATTTATGCCCTAAAAGAAAAGTTTTACAATTAAAATAAAGAGGTAAGGCTACAGGTTGGAATTGAGTCTCTGCGGGTTGTATTGACGGCTCCTTAAGTGCTTTTGTTCTAGGGTGCAATTTGAGTCCTCTTGAAGTTATTGACATTTAATTCTTGGGCGCCCTGTTTCGTTAGGATGTTTGTGTCAGCAGGACAGAGTTGCGAACATCAGCTGATGCTAGGATCTGGGAGACTTATCAGTATCTTACTGCTGCTCTGTTAATATTTTACCTCTGTTGTCTTAGTGTTAATTTATCCTAAATTAAAAAAATCATACTGACCTTTCATTGGAGTTTAGGCATTTGGTACAGGTACAAATAAAGCTCAGCTCTTTTATTTTATAGCAGTGGTAATTTCTACTTCTACATTGTAAATACGCGAATATTATTCTGATGAGCATCCTCTACGGTGGTCAGCGTTGCGTGGTGTATTCAGTCCATACTGACTTTTAGCCTGGAAGGGTTTGGCATTGGGAAGAAAGAATGTCTTCAGAGGAAGTGGATAATGGAGATTAACTTTGACTGTTAGCGTTTTGATAAAGGCTGTAGAAGGTAAAACTGCAAAATAGAGCCAGAAGTATCCATAGAGTTTATTCTAATGCTAGGTCTTGAACTTTGGCTGCCAAAATACGACGTTTCAGAGATGTGGTGGGTAGTCTTATCTTGAAGTAAGAATTGTGCGTTGAATTAATTATGAGAGGAAAATAAATAATATTTTTTGGTCTGGAAAACCTATTTTGAGCCCTGTCAGCTTGCTGTTAGCTTAGAACCTAAATCTGAAAATGACACGGCAAATGCCGTTGGCTTTTACAGCCAGATGCCTTAGGCTAGCTTTCGAAATGGCAAGCTAAGTTCATGGCAACTTAAAAATACGGACAGGATGCTTGCCTTCCAGAAGTGGTAGAGCACCCAATTTTTGTAGCTCTTTCTGTATTGAGTTTCCAAGGGAAACATTCTCACTAATAACTGAGAGATGCGTTAAACGAAAGTGCTTTTTGAATTCCCCTTCAAATAGGCTATTGAAAATTTAAAAAAAAAATCTATTTGGAGGTAGATACTGACATTTTATTTGAAAAGGAGTTATTTTTTTAAATCTTACTTGGCTAGATGGTTATTAATGCCATTCTCCATTATAAAATCCAAACTGGTTTTCTGAGATCTTGCTTAGTATCTGACTGTCCTGTTCATGTCATTGCAGTGACACTTTCTGCAGGTGGCTAGGGATGGATTTTAGGTTTCATGAATATAACAGCCTGAATATCTGACAGTGAGTAAAACTGACAGATCTGCTGAGAAAAACAGTTGAAACTTCAGATCTTTTTTCCACCAAATGGGTACTCCTCTCCCCTTCCGTCATATGCCAGTGCCACTGTCAACCTGCCACTGCCATAGAGTAGTTTTTCCTGTTTCTGGTATCTGTGGAGGTTTGAGGAGAAAGTAGAGTGTTTTTTCTGTGGTTCAGCTCCAAGCTTGTATAAACTCAAACTCTGCTTTTGTGCAGAATTTGTCGTTTCTCCTACTTTCTGGGTTATCTCAGGAACACATCACGTGGCACAATCCTGAGCGCAGATCCTGAGATACTCTAATGTCCATTCATTCCTACCTTTTATTTTTATTGTCTTATAACAAGCTTCTTGGAGAGACAGGCATGGCCCTTTCCTCATATTTCCACAGCTTTTGTAGGAGTCTTGCTGGAAGACCACGCTGAAACAATTAGATGAATGAGTTAATGTCTATAAAGCATGACTCCCTTGTTTTCAGGAAACTCCCGGAGATTTCAGAGATGCGTCTTCAGCTTATACAAGCAGTGTTGACTCTTCCTTGCGTGCTGTAGCTATTCATCTCTCCTCTTTCTGCTCTTTTCAGCAGTTTCTGCTGGTTTGGCTCTCCACAGATCAGACGTGCTCAGCTGTACTTCCCACATGTTTCTTTCATCGCTTGGCCTCTAGTTCCTGCCTTCTCACCAGGACATCCAGAGTTGGGTTTGAAGCGAGTGGTTCAACCCCCGGTTCATAATCCAGCTTTTCTATCACCAAGTTCCTCGACAGTTCCCGGGTGAACGACATCTGGTCCCGCTTGCTTATGACTCACGTTGTCTGTTTGCTCCGTAAGTTTTTATTTGTAGTGAACTTTCTTTGGAGACAAGTTCTCACATCTGCTCCCCTTCCCTAGCTCTAGAGGGATTCAGATATCGGCAGCCTTTTCAAGCCCCAGGTAGGCTTGCCTGTTTTTTTGGAAAGCTGTTGGAGAAGCTGTCAAAGACATTGAAGATTATAAATAAGAAAAGAAAGATACAATAGATCTTTCCAGTGTTATTTGCCTGATGAATTTTTGAAGGTGTAACTCATTTGGAATACTCTGAATTACCTTATTTCTAAACGAAGAGTAATGGCTCCAAACACTGAGTGTTTTGAAGGTGTAAAAATTTAGAAATGTAGAAATTATAATCAGACATCTGCATCCCTTTGCAAGCTGTTGGCAAGTAGAGGAAGGGAATTCAATTCAGGGGGAACAGCATTGGTTGAATATTTGTAGAAGGATGTCCTCAGCATTGATGAGGTTTACTGGTCGGTCTTGGTCAAGATGAAAATTTTTGGGCTCGGCTCTAAAGAGTTGTAATCACTAACCTTAATAGTCAAGCTGATAATATAAGGTCTGTGTAGCAGTGACATTTACGCTTGAGTAGCATAGTAAGCTGCTACAACAGTTTCTTTGCATTTTTATGTGTTTGACATTGACTTTAAAGAGTACATGACAAGAAAATAAATTATTTAAACAGAGAGATGTTATCTACAATTGGATCCTTTTGCTTTTTACACTATCACAGCAACATTTAAATGCAGGTGTCTTTCACAATAAAATGTTTTTCTACCACTTTTTTTTTTTTTTTTTCACAGTGCAATATTGAGGAACCAGGAAAGTATGAGTTGAATGAAAGTAATGATTTGATATGTTGGTCATTGCTGAGGAAGTTGCTGTGGGGAAATTGTTTTACCTTGTTTTTTTTTTTTTAAATGTTGGTATCATATGTGTTGTCATGAAAACCACAGCTTACCAACATTTTGTGAGTAAAGTCCATTGGGTTTCTCGTCTCTTTTTAAACAAAAAAGAAAATAGTAAGTGTTCTGTTTTACAAGAGAGCGTCTTTACTAAAGAGGAGGAAGAAAAATACTGCATGAATTGTTACCCAAAAGTAAAATCCCTTCTTTTTACTCAGTTTAACTTATAATTGCAGTCTGCAGGCACAGCATGCTCTGTTTTTGATGGGCAAATTCCAACTGCAGCCCTCTGAGGTGTGGAACAACTAAAAGCTGTACACTTTTCCTCCCCACCCTCGTTCTTTACATGTGCTGTTAATCTTTATGCAGTATTTCTGGCTGTAGTGTATAGCCAGTGACCTATAAAGAAAATATCATTTAAAAAGGAGTAAGAAGGTGTCATAATAGCTAAGCCCTTGTCATAAGTTAAAAAGGGGGGAACTGCCAAAGACTAAGTGCGAACCTTAATACAGATTGTTTGTCAAATGACCTTAAAATAACGAAAAACTCAGGAAGAGCAGGTTGTAACCAGGCATCGAACGAAAACATTTCCCAGGCACTGGCGCCATAACTGAAATTGGGAGTTAGTTTTATGCATCCCTAGAGCCCTAAAACAACCCCTTAAGTTAAAAGAAAAGAGCAGGGTTTTTTTCAACTGTAATAGCAAAGGACGTCCTCAGTCTGTGCGCTTTGTAATTTATTTCAAATTGAATGGAGGTGGGAGGAATCCGGGATGCAGTGCGTGTTCAGACCAGGATGCAGTGCATGTCAAGAAAGTAGTTTTATGGGCTTGTACCTAAAAGCTTTTGCTGAAGCCCGGTGAGAGCAAATGAATCTCTCAAGCTCTGTACCGGTCCAAGAACCTGTCTCTCAAAGGTTAGAGCCAGCTCTCGGGCAAGGGTAGGAGGGCTTCAGGGCTGAATTTTAGTCAGCTTGTGCGGAAAGAAGACCTAGAATGAATTTTTGAACTTATTGGGAGGGGCTTGGGGAAAGGCTGGAGTCTGCAGATATTTTTGTAGTAGGAGTGGGGACACGGACTGGAGAGAATTACTGGAGTACTGACAGCTCTTAACTTCAGGAGATACAATGTGCTTCACTGCAATCTTGACAGTAAGTTCTCTGGGCTGTTTGTGCAGTCACCTCTGGGTACTGACCCTGTCGAACTGTTCCAAGGGAGCAACCGGAATGCTGTTTGAGTGAATTTGTATGTGTTTTAATAGTGGAGGTCCTCATCCTTCTCTTCATGAGAAGAAAAGAGTTTCCTGGGAGAGTCTGTAGAGGGAAGGCACTGGTTGATCTTGGCCTCTGTTATGGCTGTGACAAAACTCTTCCAGACCCAATTCATTTCTTTTTCTCCTCAAGGTTGCTACTGATTTGGAAAGTTTCTGCCACATTTTTGCAGTGCAAGAGGATTTTTTTCTTCTTCTCTCCCTTTTGGTTTCCCCACAGACCCTTCCCCACAGGCCTTTCCAGGCCCAGGACTGCCTATAAGGTTTGTTTGTATTTCTTCTCCGAACTTCTACTCTGGAACAGCCTCGGGCAGGCCTGGTAGCCCCAGCCCTTCCATCGTTATTAATTCAAGCCTTGGACAAGACACGGAAGGGAGCTGAAGCTCTGATGTTTTTTTGGAGTGGTGCCATGAGGGAGCCTTCTGATTTGAGTGCCCCAGGTTGTTCTCTAGACAGCTTAATACCTTAAGATAAAAAATGGTATCTAGGACAAATGCCTTCACAACATGATTCCTATACCTATCCTATGTATTTATATCTATCTTGTTTCTGTTTTTAAAATTCTGAATGGCCAAATAGAGGAGAAAAAGGTTGTACTTTAGAAAATTAAAGTTCACAGAGACAAAGAAATGCCACGTTCTTTATGTGGGAGGATGAGGGCTAATAAAGATCTGACAGCACAGTTGTCCCAAAGAACTGTTTGAACAGCTTTTAAAAATTGAAATAGAAAGATAATTATGAGCCAAACAGTCTAGAATTTTTCCCATATCCTTCGTTGTCTTGAAGGAATTAAAACTGCTCCAAGAACTTCGTTTCTAATTGGATTAGTTAAGCTGCTGTCCAATTCCTCCAGAAAAAAATCCAATGTACTAGTTTTCAGTTCTTTCTATTGGATCTAGAGCTTCAATACCAGTATTGGAGATGGTTTCCTAGATTGTAGAAAGGATCTTTTTGTTTGTTCGTTTTGTCCGCTTTGCTGAGATTATTCTGAGGGAGAATTTAGGTGATCCCAGTCTCTGAGACCCCCACTACCAACGAAGAAGTATGTGTTCCTCAGTAATAAGGACTTTGTTCTGCTCTGGTGGATTCATACTCTGAAAATTAAGGGGAGAAAAAATCAGTTGCCCGACGAAACTTGACTACAAAGCATTGCTCTATAGTTTGCGTCCACTCGTAGTCGTGAACTCTGGTAATTGCAGGTTGGTAAGGGAGTGTGCGGTGTGAGTCATCTTCCTGCCGGGGGCTGGTTTGCCTGCTGGTGTTGGGAGAAGCGAAGTTCAGGAGCCCAGGCCCTGGGGAGCTGCTCTTTGGCAAGGACCCGGGAGTCACTGAGGTGACGACCTTCAGCCCACAGGGCACGTGAGGAGGTTGCCTTCATAGAGGAGAGCAAGGTGTGTTGGTTCCCTGGCAGACTCCAGTGCAACAAAGTGTAGAGGTGAGGTTGTCTAGGGGACTAGCTGGTATTTTAGGCTTCGGAGAGAAAGGAAACTTGTTGGCATGCTGGAGTTTAATTAGGCTTAAAGGACACTTGGCAGCTCTCTGGTTTGGATGGATGGATGCGTTCTGGAGAATGGCAGCTTGAGCTCCTGAAGCACCGGGACATACTTTTTCCCAAATAAATCTCAGTTAGTTACTTCCTAATCTGCCTTTGTTTTGGAAGAGTAAGCGTTATCATTCAGATTTTAGCAATGTAACACGACCAAGGGAGAGACCAGAAAGGTGCAGACTGTTTGAAATGTTGCTTTGGTAAGTAAAATTCAGCGCTCATCACCAGCTCTGCTGTCGGGACCCAGTACAGACCCTTTCCCTGGTGGTGATTCTCATGTTAATCGGACTTCCATATCTAACCAGATAGCGTCATTTATCGTTTCAGTGGAATGTTTCTTCTAAACTGTTTCAGAACCTGTTTGCTAAACTGGTATCTTGCCTATGAAAAGGAAACTGCTGGAAGTATGGTTGATCTCTTTTGCAAGTCATTTTTCCACCTGGTTTGCTTACGACTTGCTCTTGAGGAGGGCTGGGAGGCTTTCCTCGTTCTTTGTGGACAGACATATTTAGAGATGATGATTAAAATTATTACGGCGTAGAAAGTGTGAGTCATCATGGTATAACCTCTATGGGCATTTTTCATAAGCTGTGGCCCCTTTTACACCACGCATTGCAGAACCCAGTAAGGCTGGAGGATAAGATGCTCCTGGTGACGCCGCAGGTTTTATTGGATTTTTAATAAAACACGGTGTGTACGCACATACTTTGTGAGGGATGAAGAAGGGGGAAAATAAGCTGATGGCAGAAAGCATTGTTACGGCTTATGCAGTCTGTGGAAAAGGTCCATGATTAAGAATTCAGATTTTTTTTTTCTTTCCTTGTTTTATTTTTCTGTTTTCGTTCAGTGTGAATGTTTTGAGGAGTTTTTTGTTGGGAATTGGAGAAGACAGACATTTGTTTCTGTTAAAAGAAAGGGAACCATTAGTAGTTTTAGGATTTAATAATACTTTTTTTTATTTTATGTTTTCCAATGCTTAATATTTCTCTTCACCCTCTGCAGCAGGAGGCTGCTCACAACAAGGCAAGGTGATGAATTTCTTTAAGCTAAAAGCTCCTCTGCCTCTCAGCGGTCTGAGGCTACTTCCCATAGAGCCCAGTGGCTCCCAGCTGTGATTCGGCATCTTTAAGTCACAAGCTTTGTATTTGTGTAAACAAATACGTATCCCTGCTAAATATATTTTGCATGTAGCCCGCAGTTCAGAGCATCAGGGCTTCTTCTGTGCAGTCTCATTTCTGGATGCATTGGACGCAGCGGGGAAGCTGGAGCAGACCGACCGGGACCCGTTAGTTTGTGCGCGGCAGCGGCAGATCCATTTTGCTTCGGAAAGAGGATTTTGTCTTCCATTGCAGAGCTGAAAAAGGAGGAAATGTGTTTTGGTTGGCAAGGGAAAGTCTGACTGCTGCTCGTTGTTGCTGTGCTGATGTGCTTGGCACAGTACTAAGTCATGCAGTTATTTTACCTTGCAGTTTTGTCTTGAAACGTCACTTCCAAGCTGTAAGGTGTTCAACATGAAGCTTAGGACAATAAAACTTAAGAAGAACCTTCAGATGAGCGTTCATGTAGTTCCTGAGGCATAAAAATCTCATCTAATTCAAACTTCTGATCTTTGTTTCTAAATACTCGATGTAACTTGGCAGTTAATAACATGAAGAGATCTGAACCCAGATAAAGGTTGGTGGGTTTTTTGTATAGTGACAAAAAAACATTCAAATATATTCTTTAAGATGTAAAGACTGAGTTTCAGGTAAGTATGTCTCAGGACTTCAACAGGCTTCGTGCTCGCTCAGTTCATAACAAAACTGACGTAATAAGACGTTTTCTGTCCAGTTCACATCCCCAGTGGTCTTTCTGTGTTTCTCCGCTCAGGAGTTCCTAGTGAAGCCTTATTTCCACAGAGAAACTAATGTGATCGTACAGCCTCTTGTGTGCACTTATCTGTTTTCATTTCTCTCGCTTGCACTAAAGGGCTTTGATTACGTCGAACCATTCCAACCCCAATTGACAGATGGGTAGAAATTTTAAAAATGGACTTACTGAGTTTTATGAGAAAAGGCATCTGGGTAAAGGATGATGCTGTTAGAGCCCCAGCTGATTATCAGTTTCAATCCTTGACTGTTTTTTCACTCTTACACGTGCAGCTGGTTCAGTGTCGCGTAAGCCGTTGTCAAATTTCATGATAAATGCTTTGTGAAAAAGATTTTGCTCGGTGTGAATATTACTCCCTTATTTTGGAAAGTTCTGAATCCCTGCACTCTTAAGATGGTGATAAGTTTCGGGTATTTATTAGGCTGTACCTTCTAGGTTCTGTTGGGTTGGAGACACAAGATTCATGTGGGGATCGGTCTGACGATCTCATTGTTGACACTCTTCAGTAAGCGGTTAAGAGGGGGGAAAAAAGTCCTGCAGTACAGTACTGCTGCATCAGAGCTGCTGACCTAAACCGGGGATTGCAGCCCATTACATCCCATCGCTGGTTGCTACCTTGCGAGTTATAATTTCTGCTTTCTCAATATATATATCTTATTATTGCGAGTTATAACTTATGCTATCTCAATAGATATCTCTTATTTGTATCTCGATGTTTATGCTATCTTTTTTTATTTGCCTCTGGATCTCAAACTTACTTAACTTAGCACTGGGTTACAGATCTCTCTTCCTCCCTGGGTTTGCTGCTGCAAGAACTGTTCTTCACCGGGGAAGAAAGAGGCTCCGAATGTGCGCCTGCTCTTATGGATCCCAGGGGCGAAGTTAACAAGTGTAATTTATTCTTTTGGCTGGCGTTAAGTTCTGTATTTTAACTGCGGTGTTAAACCAGGGAGGTTCGTGTAAATGTTTCCGTAGGACATCAAGTTAATTCCAGCTTCACAGGTCATAAATGCGCAACTGTGGAAGCCTTTACTGCCGCCGTAGCTGTACCCGCGGTCATCGCCTCCAGGAGATGACGTTACGCTTCTTCCCAACTGCTTGCCCATTGCAGTGAGGGACGTGGGCTTTTCATCTCCACCGTTATCTAGACAAGCCTTCCCTCAGCAAGGATCCTTTCCCTCGGAAAGCTGGGAAGGATCCTTTCTTGTGAAAGCATCGCGGCTCTTCAAGCACTGGTGATTTCAATGGCAATGAAGTTACGTCTCTGATTTTTATGATCTGTCAGGCATCTGTTAATCCCCAAAACTTTCGTTGCTGGTTGCTTGGTTTTAGCCATTTGTATTGACAAAAGTCTTTTTCACACCTTTGCACAGAGGAATTAATGCTACCCAGTTTTCATCGTTAGATGTCTGTTTTGATGGGATGATTTTGCTCTTTGACGCTGAGGGTGTGCTGCTGGAAATTCCCATTTACTGAATCTGTGGGAGCTGCAACAAAGACAGGAAAAAGTGTTCTGGCCTATCTGAAAAAAAATGAAGTTATTTTCATGTCATGATATGTGACAAAAAACTCACATTGACTCATTTTCAGAGGAGTTTTCAGCCAGAAAGGATTTCCGAGAGCAGGATGTAGCGAATAATAGGCCTGCTTGTGGAGCAGGTTCTAACTTTTTTTGTTGAGGAATCACTTCGAGCACTTAGAGTCAGGCTTTTGTACAGCAAATAATACCTTTTATTTTCCGAGTTTTTTACAGCAAATTTTTGGATGATGTTGCTACCTGCCTTTCTATTGCATGTGCCCAGTCTTGATAGAGTGAAAAGTGTGTGGTGTCTGTTTCCTTGTTTGTTTTTCTTTCCCCTTTTTGTTTTATTTTCCCCTTGTTTGTTTTTCTTTTCCCTTGTTTTTCTTTCCCTTTGTTTCTTTTCATGTCCACAGCTTTGCTTCTTCCTGGTTAGCTTTCCTGGGGTGTGTTGTTGGAGAACCGTTCTTAGGTGATGACTTTGTTGGCTGTTACGTATTCTGAATTCTCATGTATTTGAATGAAAAGTTCCACTGCGGACAAACACAACGCTAAAATTCCCAGCACTTTTTCTCCTCAGCAATGTGCTAGTCTTCAAGTCATGAAAGCAAACTGCAGATGGCTCTTTCTTCTGCTGTTACTATCTGGTATCCTTTCCATGGTGTATCACAACCTCTTGTTTCTCACCGGTGAAGTCCTTGAGAGTTCCTTGTAATCTGTCTGTGGAGAGCGTTCAATATTGTCACGCTGTGCGCAGTACTTCAGATTTTTCAGCCGTGTCTGGAGTTCCTGCCTAAGATAAATTTTCCCCACGGACTGCCATGTTTAACTGTCGCTGTTACTTGCTATTACTAATTACGTGCAAAAATTCATCTTGGAGCTGCTGTGATTTAGTTGTACCGTTGTGCGCAGAACCCAGACCTCACACAGTTGGTTCTTCAACCAGCTGCTGTCTGTCAGAAGGGAAGCAAAGTAGACTGTCTTGAAGCTACGTGTCCTTCAGACGTCAGGAAAAGCTCAGTTTCATCATTGTGGTGGAGATAACCACTCCACAAGCGTTGGAACCCAGCAGTGTGTCCAGGGAAGGCTGCAGGTACATATTTAGCAGTAGCTAAATATGTTTAGTTATATGTTTAGTTATAAATATGTTAAAGTTAGCACTGACTGCGTAATAAGCTCAAGAATATATGTATAGATAGAAAAACATAATTTAACAAAACCTAGGTATTAATAATCATTAATAGTCTAATATTTACTACTTAAGTGCCCATAACCTGGGCTTCTTACCCAAATAGGTGTCCCTATGGGGGGGAAGATAGGTTCAGCCCATCAGCCAATCCCAGAAGTTTCAATGGAAGTCTTCTCCCAATTTCCCCCTTAATTAATCACTTTTTGTAATGCTGCTTTACTTTTAGGTGGAGCTTGAGTGACTCTAGTCATATACTCCTTTAATTTTGATTGGATTAAAAATCTCTCACTTTGCATCTGAAGAGAAAAATAAAAGGGGGCATGCTCAGGGGAGGGGTCTTCACCTGGGCAAGTGTCTTCTTGACCTATGGGCATGATTTTTAGTATTATAATGTCCCACCAAAGGCTGCTGCTGCTCCTGTCGGGATGCGAGGCTAACTTTTGGGGAAGAGTATCTAATCTCCTGCTGTTACGTGCCATTTTCCCACACTTCCCCTGCTTCTCGTGAATAGTTGTGACACTGAGAGGAGCGTCGTCTTTCAGCTCTTCCTTCTCAGGTTTGCCGTCACTGTTGCTTGAAGTCACTTAAAACAGAGGTAGATTTACATACGTTTCTTGTCTGAAATTTTCTGTTACCAACCTGTGTGGCCACAAATACTGTGTTCAACAATTGCTACTGAGTCCAATTCCCTAAGGGTAGAGAGATCCCCAGCTAAAGAAATCCTGTGTCCTAGTAATGAGAATACATCATAAAGTATTTTAATTTGCTGATTAGCAAGATAGGGCAAAGAGCTGTCCAGAAGCCTCTCACAAATAGGAAATCCTCGAACATTCTGTGAGGTAGGAATGAACACTAAACGGGTTTTTTTGATGGTAGGCTTTGCATGTGTGTTTCATTTTTGTGCCCACGTTAGCGAAGGAGAGTGATTCTGAAGACCAAAAACTCTGTACACAGGACATGGTGAGATACAGAGCTGCTTTAGGTCATAGCTTCTTCTCGAAGACGGGTCCTGGTGGCACTTTGAATTTCATTCCAAAATGCCTGCGATTTCTGTAGGGGCTGTCATAACTAAATTCAGATCGATCCGTGGAAGTTGTTCATGTCAAGAGTTTCCAGAAGCCTTAGAATTACAGAATACATCAGCTGGGCTCTTTGCTCTCCGAAAGTGTGGCTATATCTGTGTGCCCATCTTATGCTTAAAAAACCCCAACCAACAAACCAAAAAACCCCAGCACATAACAACAAACCAAAACTGCCCAAATCTCCACCCCTCAACAAAATGAGATGTCCTGTGCTAAAAGGGATTGGGAGTTGCACGAGTATTTTTAGAACATTACAGCAATGCTAACTCCTGCTATGTCCTGTGTAAACATAATTTATTTTTATTAATGGCTGATATTGCAAAGCATTGTGCGGCAATTAACATTTTGTTGATGAACCTTTGGGGAAGGTTTTCCCAGCAAATACCAAATATTTGAAAATACTTCTTCTGGGTTCCTAGTACATGATGGAAGATTGATTCTTTTTATTATTATTATTAGTAGTAGTATGTAGCCTTGCCAAGGCTGGAAAGGCCGTTAGAAGGCTTTTCTCCGGAATCTGGGAGTCAGTCCAGATGTAGTGGGACCTATTTATTTGGTAAGCTATTCACTTTACAATTGAAGTAGGGACGGTGCCGTGGGATTAACATATTTTAAAATAACCTTCTGTGGTAGTAGTTAGAAAGTTTCCAACAAAAACATTCTGCAGCAAGGATGCTATTAATTAAGGGAATTTGATGCCTAACAGCACAGGAAGAAAAGAAATAGGAGATGGGTGCTCTGTAGGATTTTGCTGTATGCCATCAACTGGTGGGTCAAACACCCAGCTTTCTGCCAAGGGACCTTTTTTTGCTGCTGTATTTGCCACCGGCACTTACTGGGGTCAAAGTGCCCTGCCTGTAGCGGGCTCTGCGGCATGGCTGTACGGTTCTGGTACCCACGTGCAAAGAAGCGTGGTGAGATGCGTTAGAGCATTGGAGAGATCCTTTCTGTGCCGAAATGGAAACACCTTGGAGAGACAAGCTGTCTCTGCCTGGGGTTTGTGAGTGAGTGACGCGGCTACAGGCAGCGCGGTAGGTGGAGGTGAAAGCAGTCAATGGGTTAGAAGGTGGCTGCAGGAAATCCCAGCTGGTCAGGGCGAAGGTCCCTTAGTGGGAGATGCGTACAACACGTCCCACCAGTAGCTGGCCTGAGACCCTTGGTCTGTTCAGTAGCTGGCCCTGAATCCCCGTCTCCCCGCTTGCTGACACAGTCGTTTGAGCCACCAAGGCCCAGAGCCCTGCCCCAGCTGCTGGTGCAGATCTCCAGTTCAGAGGTGACCCGCTTATACCGGACAGCGCACACATGGAGCTCTTCTAGCGCCTGGCCTGAGGTACCCGGTCAGCTCCGTGACTGCCTCTTGGGTCCCATTGCCTCCTGCTTCTTCACATGAAGTAAAGTGATGGCTGGTTTGCCTGTGGTCACAGCTGTAGAGGGCCTGGTTTGCACAAAGTGACACACTTTTCTTTTCTGTTTTTTTAAGAGATGTTAGGAGTATCTCCAATGTCTTAAATTATTGCTTTTGACAGGTGGTTAGGTGGCATAGGCTGGGTGATGTACCCAAAGGGAAGAATTCAGTGACGTGGCCTTCTTTCGGCCCAAACCAGGGTAAAGTGCTGAGCAGATCATGTTCAACTATTGATTTATGCTTGCTGGAAACCTGTCCTCGGTTCCGAAAAGTAGTATTAACTAGGAAAATATGACTCTGTTCTGGATATCTAGCAGTGAGCTCTAGAAATGCAGGACTGTAGCTAAGAATAAACCTTTTTTTTCTTAGTAGCAGATACCTAAGTTAACTGGCACGGCTTCTCTGTGCTCCCCTTTGTAGAAATAAAGTGAACTGTGCTTTAGTCTTCTCTTCCTCGGTGTTAATTCTACTGTGTCTTAGTTTGGATTACGTATTTTTATCACCTTCTCAGTTTGATGAGGTACCTTGCACCTATTTTGATGATTGTCTAACATGAGCATCCTTCTTATCAGAAACAAATGAACGAGGGCGTAGGGAATAGCAAACACTTGCTTCCTTTAGATAAATCTCTCTGATGTGTGAGCAAGATGAGTGCTGTGCCTGGGATCTGCATTTATCTGGCGAATGGACACACGCTCTTCGGCTGAGCAGAACGTGCCGCAGCACCGATTACTGGGATACCGTAAATACTTGCCCAGAGTACATCTTATAGTTACTTGCCCGGTGTTTGTATTATAAATACTTGCCCACCATCAAATTCTGTTCTTGGTGTTTTCTGTCTGTCTTCCAGGATTTTTCTTTGGGAAGAGTCATCTCTTTTCTGAGAAACGTGTAACTTCAGAACCTTGACAGTGTTGTAACTTGCCACAACATGGCAAGGGAGTACTAGAGGAGATGAAAGGACGTGGGGAACTTTGTGTCTGGATGCCTGGCTGATCAGAGGCAGGGCCGAGCGGAAAGCGGTAGCACAGGTAGCGTTACATCCTTTCCCTTTTTTTCTTCTGCTGAAGGAAGAGAAATAACAGTTTGTATCACTGCAAGCAGTAGACTTTATGGACACGTTGACTTGTTCCTAGCCAAAGGCTGCTTGGGGCAGGGGAGATTTTGCTCTCTTCGATGACTATTTGACAACAAAAAGCTAGAGGAGAAGAGGCAGCTGGTATCTGGAGCTCTAAGCTCACCTGTTACCTGTGGGTCTGTGTGAATAAAAGGCCTCTTCTGCCCCTAGTTATTCAGGAATTCGTATTATGACCAGCCAAGTGCAAAGATAAAGAGCTTCGCACACTCTTTGTTGCCCTGCAGGATGGCGCTTGTCACAGATGCTCAGCTGGGGTTGTGTTTGGGGATGCACAGACTTGATCTAAGAATAGCCTTGTCCTGGGGCTGAAATGTGTCACTCTGTTGTACCCGTTATTCCTGTCTGTTAGTTCTCCTTCAGCCTGACTCCAAACCCCATTGAATTACTCATGCTGATAATGTTCTGACATAAATAAATAAAGAAGAACATAAATAAGCAAGGGGGAATCTAATTACCACCCAGTTCGCGGGAAGGCTGTGGTTCAGACTGTGAAAACTGCCCTCAGCAAAGGGTAACTGCGATATTTCACATATTCTAGCAACAGCAAAAAAACCTCACTGCCTGTTTCTAAAAAGTGACAAAGGAGGAAGAGCCGCTGAAACATTTTTATCTTGGGCCTTGTAGCTGGTCACTGAGGAGGATACATAATTTTCTGTGTGAGGGAGGCGTGATTCTGGGCTGATAGATATATGTCCTTCCTTTTTGACTGTCTCAAGGCCTTGCCTCACCCATCACTGTGGTGAAAACATCTGAAAGGGCTCAAAGAGTGCTTTTCTTAATGCCTGAAACCAGTATGAGCTATCAGCTGTGCTGTCTGTGCCAGAGGTGCATCCGGCACTCCTCAGTCTCTCTGGAAACAGCATCCTAGAATCAAGGTTTGGGGTTTGTGCTCCGGCTTTGGTAGGTGGACGCCGTTTGTTGGCAGAGTGATGCTTGTAGAGACTCATCTCCTTGAATTCTCTCATGTTAAACATGTCGCTAGGGTGGAGGATCTGTGCCATGTGCTCATCTAGCTGTGTATGGGATTAGCAGTTGCTTCTCTCAGAGTTCCCATGATCAGCTCAATTACCCATCTTTGCCTGAAGCTGCTCTAGACTGTAGAGATGGATAAAGTGGGCATACAGGGCAGCTGTGTCTGTGAACTTCACAGAATTGAGCTAGTCTGCTTGCACTGATAGTCTGATTTCTGGTCTGCCTGAAGGTAGACGTCCCTTACTGTGGGTGATTTCCAGGTAGATCATCCAGACGTTGCTCTACCAGGTGGCTTGTGATCCTTTCCTTTGGAACGCTACAGCCTATTGCAGCAAAACCAAGGTTTCTGCTGCAGGAATACTCACATGAGACCGTGAAATCTCACTGTGGGTAATTTTGTGAGTCACTTTGTTATTCTTCCTGAGTTCGAATGATAAAAAAGGATCTTTCTGAACTATTTGGTGTCTCAGCTTCTACATGTCTTATGCCTTATGAAGGAACTGCATGGAGCTCATGTGCATGGCCTTGATGAGCACGGTATCGACTTGTCCCATCTTGTTGTGCTTTGCTGGATGCATAATGATTTCAAGGTGCTGAAGAATCCCAGTTGACTGTAGATATTTGTTCCGCTTCTGTGGGAAAGTAAATGTTCCGATCCCGTAAAGTTATAGCTCTGTAGACCTTTTTGTAGAAGACTTTTTAGTTTTTTTAATTTTATTTTGTAATGTTTTCCATTGCTCTCTGGCCTTTGTACATTGATTCTTCTCCTTGTACAGGTAGAACGTTCTGTTACTGTTGTTCCAGTTCTGAGTTTTAATTGTTTTTTCTCTGTCAAGTGGATGGAGAAGATTAAAAGAGTGATTCTGGAAATTTGCCATCTTGGTGTGAAGCCTTGATTTTAATGCCACAGGGCATTCCCGTTAACAGTGACAATGCTCTTTGAATAATACAGGTGCTACCATGGTCCTCTGCATTTCTCTACAGATAGGTAGATGCAGAAGCACTGAAAAGTGAAGCGCTTGGGCTCCCTTAGCCCTGAAGAAAAGTCTTGGTGTTGAAACTGAGCTTTAAAGTTCACCACAGCCGTGAAGCTGCTTTCTTGGATCCCTTCTTGCCATGTTACTTTGAAATTTGAACATTAATAATGAATTTCAACAACTCTGTTAAAATTGGGTGATGAATATAAATATTTGGATTGGGAATAATAATCATCATCATTGCTCAAACTGGGACATGTATTTCTGCAATATAGGTCAGTGGAGTTGCTCACAAAGTGCCATAATCAGGTGCTCTCTGAAACGGTGGTTTGTATTCTTCAATAATAATATAATATAAATGTGATTAAACCATTAAACAAAAGGGTTTCTTTACTTCAGCTTCTGTTTCCAGCGGCTTTTTTTCTTTGGATCACCTCCTGAAGCCTGTCTCTTCTATTTGCTACTTCCTCAGGTTGATAGAGGGAATATTTCTCCAGCTCTCAGCTGCTTTCTGCGGGATTAGCTGCTTCAATGTTCTTCCCTACAAAGACTAAGAAATCTAATAAATGTTATTAGATTGATACATTTTGGAGAAAAACACTAAAGGCTGCAACCGGTTAAATTTGTCTGTATTTTCTGTAGTAGTCTTTAAGGAACAGACTTAAATGGAAATGTCTAACAGTAGTAAATGTAGGGCAGTGTCAGTCTGGGGTCAGAAGCGGTGGTATTTCCATACGAAGCAGTGGGAAGCTCATTCCTAGGCTGGAGAATCTGCTTTGGGTATCAACATGGTGAAAAGATTACAGAGTTGATGCAGGAAAGAGCCCCAGAAATGATTTGAGGATGCTTGATTCGCGGCAACAGAAAAATGAATTGGCCATTTGGTTCAGAGAAGAAACAGTAAGTGTTTCAGTGCAACTTCTGTCTGAGTACTTTGTATGTGATGCTAAAGGACTCTGCAGTCCAGCAGACCAAGGAATAAGGAGGCCTGTTAAATGGGATCTCTAGCCAGGGAAAGATTGCAAGTAGAGCCTTAATTTTTACCAATTACGTTTAAATAACTGCTGACAGAGTTTACCAAAGGATGCACTTTGAAAGGAAATCTAGAAATTAAGGCATTCACCACCCACCTCATTTCCTCTCCCAGTAGATAAGAAAATCTGTCTCCTGTGCTCTCAAGAATTTAAACCAAGATGGTCATACTGAGAACTGAGCAACCTGCTCTTGTTGAAGATGTCCCTGCTCACTGCAGGAGATGACCCTCAAAGGTCCTTTCCAACCCAAGCCAGCCTATGATTCTCTCCTTTCTGCTTTAACCACGCATAGAGGCGTATGCATTAGAAAGAGGAAAAAGTCAATCCGTTCATCGGTAGTTGGAGCAGTGGAAATTTCCCAAGGTGCTCCACCTTTATTATTCTGATTCTCTAAACAGATGGTGCACATCTTGCTTGGGCCCTTTCTAGCAAGTAGCTAAGGTCCTTCAGGGGTATGTTGGACAGCCTCCATTGGTAACACTGCAAGAAGTGGCTCCTCTTCTTTTTTTTTCCCTCTCCCTCTGTCAGTGCAAGGGTAAGGAATAGACCTGGTAACATTGGGGATGAATGGAATGGAATCTTTGGAGAACGGATTTGAAAACCTGAGAGAAACATTCATCATATGCATACTTGGTGTAGGGACATGCTGAGCGGGCAGTCGAGGGAAATGCTTTCTGTTGAGAGAAGTGAGTCCTTGTTCTGGAGGGAGTGCTGGCACTGATAATGAGTTTACGGTAGGTAGATGGCTCGGTATGAAGCGTGTGGGTTCTATAGTAATTTCCCCTCCATCAAGGCATTTCAACCAAGATGTCACAAGGAAAAGTATGAGGGAAAGAAGTGGCACAATTAGCAGTTAAAGTAACTAAAGTGTATTAGGCCCAGTCAAATGAAGTATTTTGATTTTGTTCCGTGTTGTTTGTAGTATCGTAAGTATGAGTCATTTAAAAGCCAATCTGGCTGGGTACAGTGCGTGCTGGTTTATAGTGCTTTCTCCTTGGCAGCACGAACATTTCCTTGTTAATGCTGCACATCTGTTCTTTGTAATTTAGTGATTATGTGCAGGCCTCTGTGTCCTCCTTGTTTATTTTAAAAGGACAACGGAAAGCTTCATTTACATGAGATGAAATCGATGTCTGTGATTTATTAAAGTTTGGGTGTCCTGGACCGCTTCTCTCCTGGTCTGTGTAAATGAGTATTTTTAGCAGAAGATGAAGATGTGGATGGTTGGAGAGTGTCAGTAATCTACACTTAGGATCAGCTGAATGTTTCAGAATTGAGTCGGCAAATGCATGCCAGAGATTTATATTGCTTTCTTATCAGCCATGCTCAGGCTCCTTGCAAGCATCTGTGATGTGTGTGTTGTTTTAGCAAGAATTCAGAGAGCAAGTTTCCATTCCGTGGGTATCTGTATTCATGCAGGCCCGGGGTATTCATGTCCAAACAAGAATATTTGCTGTTAAATAGCAATCCTACTTACAGAGCTGATATTATTGGCCATTCAGACATTCATATGGAAAGTGGCAACATCATGTAATTTGGGTGACTGATTGCATTTAATAATACGCACTACGAAACAGCAAATGACCAGAGTGAACTCTGCTCAGAGGTGAAAATAAATTCCTTACCTGCTTTGTGAATGCTTTAAAAGCTTCTGACTCTGAGGTGCTCAAATACACAAAAGGGCAAACATAATCAGATGACTTAATAATTGTAAATGGTTTTACTGGAGCACGTAATGAGCTTTCAGGGAAGGTTTATTATTTATAGTAGAGTAGAACCAATAAAGGTACATATGGTTGTGGAAATGATACTTGACAATTAAAATACTACACAGGACTGGAGTCTGATTCCGATTTCTGCCAAAGCTCTCTGTGAAACCTTAGGCAACTTAATTAGACCTCTAGTCTTGGTGAAGCCTAGGATTTAGATGCTGGGCTTTGATTTCCAGGTATCTGGAAAGGGAAAAACCTGCATCCCCCGATAATCTCTCTCTGTTTCAATTGTACCCGGTATTTATTCTTTTTCGTGTGCTTGTGTATGTACCAACCTGTTGCTGGTGACCAGGGTTGAAGATGTTCTGGCCCGGGGATTACTGATGTGAACAGGGAATGATCTTAATTGACAAAAAAGATGAGCAGACATGCCCGTCCAAAAAGAGTTTACGCTGCTTTTGGGTGAAGACCAGAACAAGGTCGGGGGTGGTTTTGGGAGAAGGAGCAGTTAGCAGAGATAAAAGATCATGGCTTTTTTCTTTGCACATTCACTGTGTTTGTATGCTCTCATTTCATATTGAATGCTACAGCTCTTTGAAGCTCAAGATGGAAGATTTTTCGCTGCTGCTCTTGAATGCTACTTGATCTTTGTGCCCTTCCTTTATTTTTCGGGTTCTTCACTTGTAAAGCAGACACCTGTACGGCCATACAAGTTTAGATAAAGCAAGTAATAAAAGTTCCTTGGGAAATTCTCACAGCTTTCACGTAGTCAGGCAGCTGGAGAGCCAGAGGTATCATTAAAGGGTCTTTCTCCTCTATGACTTTTTGAGTCTCCTCTTAGACCAAGGTAAACCCTTGGCATCTGTGAGCAAAGTTCCCCAGCCAAATTACAGGCCACTTAGGAAAAACCACTGCCTTCTGTTTGTTCTGAACTGTTGTCTGATGCCCTCTAGCTCTGATCCTGAGACGGACAGCGAGCACCGGCTTGGAATTTCCCCCTTTCCATCTTCCTCTGGATTTGTTAGACCGCTGTCATCCCTCTGCTGAGTCATCCCTCTTTCCTGACTGAAAGGTCTCAGCTCTCTTGCCCTTCCCTGAACCCTTGGTAAGCTGATCACATGCTTTTTGAGGTGCAGGAGTCAGAACTGTGTACAAGAAGTATATGCACTGTGCCTTTTCTACAGAAGCGTATTATTTTGTCTCGTTTTCTATTCTTTCTCTTATTATTTCTGTTTTTGTTTGACATGTCAAGGAGTCTGAGCCAACTTGGTTGTAGAACTGCTAGTTACAGGCCTGCATTATCATTCCTGCATATGAATATTCAGCACAGTGCCCATCAGTTTGTAAAGCCAGGATTTCCCCCCTCCGGTGCGTCACTCTGCATTTCTTGCTGTTGCATTCCATCTATCATTTTGATTGCTCAGTCACTGAAACACAGAAGGTCCATCTGCAGATCTTCACAGGTGGTCCTCAACATAACTGTCTTAACTGTCTTCATATCATCCACAGAAGTGTTGAGGTTTAGGGTCAGTCCACCAGACCTACAACAGAGGCTCTCTGTTAACCCCTCTGTCCCACCCCCAAATAGAGGAAGAGAAAGAGGAGAAGGAGAGAGACTTCTGGCCTCCTCCCCTCCCAAATGGGAGAGGCAGGGAATGAGAGAGAGGCTTCCGGATGGGAAAACTGGAACAGCTTTCATGAAGATAATTATGATAAAATGAGATGTATACAGAGATGTACAAAGCCAGTATTGAACCCAACCTCCCCTGATGGCAGTGACGTCACC
>JAVSBS010018816.1:0-21730 GCA_033124195.1 Coracias cyanogaster | reverse complement strand
TCTTCTCCAGACTGAATAACCCCAACTCTCTCGGTCTGTCTTCATAGGAGAGGTGCTCCAGCCCTCTGATCATCCTCGTGGCCCTTCTTTGGACATGTTCCAGCACGTCCCTATCTTTCTTGTGATAAGGGTTCCAGAACTGGTGGGATCTCATGAGAGGTTTGGCTGGGGGAGAATGGGGGCAAAGTCTCCATTCATTTGATCCTTAGAGTCACGTTCATTTCACAAGGCTCTTCCCTTGGAATAGTTCAGGAGAGTGAGTCCTGTGCTGAGCAGATGACACTGTATCCAGTGTACTCTGTACAGAGGCTTCTCCGATACTGGGTCTGTCTTTCTCTTCTGATTTTTCTTCTGTTCTCTGAAGGTTTTCATAGTTTTGAAAGAGTTTATCAGTAATGACCTGAATTCATGGATTGTCTCGTTTCTTCAGTCTTGTTGTTGTTCCAGCTTTTGATATTTTATTCTTACCCTGGCAGCATGACGGGGATTCGTGAAGTTGACCACCCTGTGCTGTGTCTGTGTCTCTTGGCTTATTTGCACTTTCTCTTTCCCAGGGCTGACGCATGAGCTTCAAACTGGCTTCAGGACTCCAAGCAACGCGCTGAGAGCTGTGGAGAGGGAGTCAAAGCAGCAAGCTGCTCTGGGGACAATGTACTGGGTTCTTCAGCATCTGCGCAGCATAAGGTCCAGCTAGCGAGCCAGCAGCGAGCAGAAGATTGCTCCGAGAAGCAGGAGGGATATAGTACATTCAACTGGAGTCTTTACTGGAAGCCATACCCGTCCAGGACTGAAAGGTGAGATTTCCCATTGGTTTGTTTTTTTATTATTTCATTTTTGGTTTATCTGCTGGATTCAGGGAAGATACTTTCTTAAAAAAAACCCAAGAAAGTGATTGTGTGTCTTTAATATCTATCTTTGTGAAAGTTATCTAAAGAAGCATGCATACTAATTTGCTTTAGTTTGTACACTTAGCATTTGGTTTCAAGGCAGTACTTGTGGTGGAATGCCCCTGGAACAGACATTTTCAAGGAGGTGGCTCTTACCTGACAGCTTAGGGAAGGGAACTGGAGAGGTGTAGAAACTGAATCAAGTGCTTGAAAACTTCAGGCAAACTGGAATGACAGAAAGGAGCACGGCAAGATCCTTGGTAGGAGGCTGAAATCAAGCAAGTAGAGAATACAAACACAGCGTAAGAGTGAAGAACTGGAAAAATAACTTGAAGATGAGATCAGTTATCCCATTACTTGCTGCTTTTAAATAAAAATTACATAGAATTCAACAAATACCACCGTGTGGCTAGCTAACACATTCTTCACTGTGGTTTGCAGAGGATGTCCAAACAGATGAAAGTTCCTCTTCTACCCTTTTCTTATCTGTTTGAAGCTGATGGAAACGGTTGTGTGTATGGTTGAAACAGTGAGGTATAAGATAGCTGGCGATAGAGGTGAGGAGGGAGGCTGTGCTCAGGAGAGAGAAACCATTGGGAAGACGCTGTGAATTGTCTGATGGGCTTTAGAAGCAACGTTCGCTCCTCTTGAGGTGTTTTCAGTGGGAAGGGTCCGCTGGTGTTGAAGGGGAGAGGGGAAAGGGCAGAGCAGCATGGCGGGTAGGAACAAAGGGCTAGGAATGACACCTTTTGGAAACGGTGACCTAATTCTGCGTTTCACTGGCAAAATCCACTGTTTTTGGAACCACCAAAAGGTACGTGTTTGGTGTTGAGTAATTTTCGAAGTGCGACATGTGAGTGTTTGCTCATCTGGTGGTTGCCGGAAAGGCTGCAAACGCTGCTCTGTGGGGAATGGGTGTAATTAAATGTTATAAAAGATTTACACTTTGTGTTCTTGATAATCTCAGTAGTACAGCCTGAGCTGTATTTGTGGTATCATGTAAAATTTGATGTAATTAATTCCAGAGCATAAGATCACTATATTCACATCTATTTCATTTCAGGCACCCTAATTAATTAACTTCCATGCTGTTGATTCTCTGTAGGTTTTCTAAACTTATAAAACTGACAACACAAAGATATTTTACATATTTCTCTATTTTTAATTACAAGTAATCTTTTAGCACATTCTGTCTTAGCTGATATTCCTTCTGCTAAGGTTTGTCCCCTGAACCTGTTAAGTATAGCTCACAGACAAGAAAAATACCAGAGGTGCTTTTATGATGGGATTTGTGCTTTCAGTTACAAAGGGTCGTCAAACAACGTGCTAGTAGTAAACTCGGAGTGATTTGTGGCAGTAGAGCAGCAGAACCTTCTCAGCATCACGAAGTAATGAAAGCTTGTATATAAAATTTCACAAGTTGGTCCTGCTGTCTGATAGGTTCATGTCCTAGGAATTATTTAGGCAGTAAAAGTCTTTATTTTTGGTGGAGGAAAGTTAAAATCAACCTGCTTGGAAAGTTTTAGGCCACTTTTTATGTCACTGTTTTGGCAGCATGTCTCAAAACAACATTCATTTGCCAAGTTGAGTGATGACACAGCAAACGAATCTGTATTAATAGTTTACATTCAACTTAATTTTGTAAAGACTAACTAGGATTAACCTATATCCAGGCTGTATTTGTTGGGCAAAATTACAGTCCAGGGAATTCTGGCAAGATACCGAGGTTTTTCTATTTAGTATTACATGTTTGTGTGTTGTTTTTTTTTTTTTCCTCTTAGAAGTTTACATTTAAAGCAGAACATTGATAAATAAGAAAGTTTAAAAATATTTATTCTGTCAAGCGGTATTGGCCCACTATAAAATATGAACCATCCCAAACACTTCAAGAAATCATTCTGTATTCTTTTACAAAGAGCAAGCCCTTGTCATGAGCTTTTGTTCTATATATTTCCTTCTTAAGTAGAAACAAATTTCCCAGTTGTTCCACTGGATTGGACTGGACACTATTCCTAGGTTTTAAATAAATAAATAAAAACTGAGAAGTCTTTTTTCTCATCATTTGCTCAGTTCATTACTGAATGGGTCTACTCTCCTGTCTCTGTCTGTAGATAATAAATATATTTATACAGACAATCAAAACCAGGGCGTCAGGGGAAATGCTCCAGTTTTCAGGAGCTGGGACTCCACTTCTCAGAATTTGCATTTGTAAGTAGCATGACCTGTCCCAGTGAGAATTTGATCATTTTATTGAGAGCAGATCTTGGCCAGTAGTTGCCATCTGAGAACAGAGAGGTGAGATTCCAGAAATGCTGTCTTGCCAGCTCTAGCTTTCTGCACAAGTTATAAATCGTTATCTTTTTTTTTTTTACTGTCATTACTATGTGGATGTCCTAAAGGTGGCAATCCCCATTTTGGTCTGTGTCTTCTTACAAATTTTAAAAAAGAAAAAAATAACCAAGGTTTTTCAGTCTCTTATCACTTGAGGTTACCTTCTCCTCCTTGATCCAGCTTAAAAAAAAATAAAAATAAAAAACGACTCACAACTGAAGTACTGGGGCCCAAGTTGGAGCTGACCTGTGGATGAGTCACAACCCAGCAGATGTTTGGTTGTTTCTGTTGCCTTCATGTTCCAGAGGCAGAACCTGGCCCACCTGGGGCTCTGTGGCTCCACCCTCACCCAGGTGCTCATGGTTGGGGTGGTGGGTGAGGCCAGGGTTATATTAACCAGGAGCTGATTAGTTAGAAGAGCTTCCTGTTGGGTGTGGCTTCTGTTGGAGCTGGCTGCATCTTGCTGAGCTCTCATGGTGGTCTCCTTCCATGTGAGGGGCTGCTGAGGAGCCATCTCTGGCCGTTGTGGCCAGCAGACAAAGCTAGGTTAAGATGTCACGGCAAGTCCATATCTGTATGAAGTCTCTCTGACGCCTGAAGTCTCCTCCTGGACACTCCTTGTGGAAGGTATGGGCGAATCTGTGAGCTGTGTTCTTTTATGCTTTTCTGTGATAGTATCTCTTCTTTAATGCCATGTATTTGATGATACGTGATTGATTTTCGCCCTGCTATTGTGTCTGTCGGTACCTCTCTCCGGTCAACTCTACCAAAGGTAGTAAATGAGTTCCAAAGCTCACAGTCACTGGTTTTTTTCCATCCTCAGAATAAAGCCGTCACCTACACTTGAGGGGAGAAGCAGCAGCGAAATTAGGCTTTTCCTACTTATTTAGAATAGACTGATCTCATGGTTGGAGATGACTGTTCTGTTCTGCCTTCAACCAGTTCCAACTTCTAGTACTAATAAACAAATAAAAATCAGGTTTTGGATATGGATATTGTTTCTAGTTTCATCTGCAGTTGATTATAAAAACCTGTACTGGAGAAAGCATTCCAAGTACTGGATGATAATCTATTAGTATGGCATTTGCTGGCATATATATTGCACTCCTCATTTTCTTTTCTTTTCTTTTTTTTTTTTTTCACCCCCTCCCCAAAGCTGGCAATCACTTTAGCGTTACATACAGATTTCCTGGAAACTACTTATTTCTTAGCAGTGGCACCTATGCTGCTGTCCAGAAGCTTCATTTGAATCAATAAATGTAATGAGTGGTAAGATGAATTCTCCCAGCACTCCAAAATCCTTTGGCAGTTGCGTTAAACTTTCAAATCTTGTATCAATTTCTCAAGCAAATTTATTTAGTGGAGTCTGTTTATGGCTCCCTTGGATGATTTGGGAATGTAATAAAACATGGTTTAGAGAAAAGGAGGGGTGGGGAAGGAGCCAGTGACTAGTGCCACCCAACCCTGCACAGCTGACAGACTTTTGCTGAGCTGAGGTGTTTCTGACCTGTTTCATTTGGAAAGAGAATGTTGAATGAACTCACTTTAGGGGATGGGAATATTTTGGGGTCATTTTTCTTTATGCAGAGTAAGCTGGTTTATCTGTTCTTTAAGGGAAGTTGCTGTATCATGCAGAGAGTTAGGTATAACCAGATGAAGTGGCATTACAAAACCTGATAGACTTTCTATCTTTCCACTATTTCAAGGATTGTTTTCTCTTTCAGACAGCTGAAAATTATCAACAGTTCTACAGGTGAAATGGTCAAAAATCAGTCTGAAATGGTTGGGTTTTAGCTGAATAATAACTACTCAGTCGTTCCATTTTTAGTTTTAAGTCCAGAGGCTCTTCTTGAGTTGTACAGGAGGGAAAAGGAGGTTTGAGTTGAACAAAAATCGTGAGTGTGGATGAGTCGGTTGGACAATATGCTGCTTTGCATGTGTAAAATAATCAGTCACAGGAGGGAATATTAAAAGTCCTGCTTTTATTTAAGCAACTGTGGTGTTTGAATAATGGGTTTAGGATGTCATACCACATGAGAAGAGATCAGATGCCAATAGCACTGAAGTTTTCCCATCTCCTGTACGATATCTAAATTATCAAGGACAGGTGTTGCTTTTGCTACCATATAGTAATACTCTTGCTTTAGAAGGTAAGATTATTTACCCGTTTTTGCCAACAGAAGAGTTGTTGTATTTATTGTAAGAAAACTGCTCTGGGAAGATATTAACTGAAGGTAATTGTGCTCACTGTGACCTGGCCTATCATGACGAAATTTCCTGGTTTTCCTTTGAGTGTCGCTGCTTATCATGGTGCAACATGAAATTGGGACCTGACCTGTCTCAAGAGACCGGGGAATTTAGAAGTGGGTGTGTGATGGAATAGGGAGGGACAGAAGCTAACACTGTGTAGGGGGTTATTAGCACTGCACAATAAACTGCTGAGTCCCAGGTGTGTTTTCCACCTGAAGATGATCTGAGATTGGCTGTTAATTAGCTGTCATGTTCTGCTGGTGTCATCACATGCACATACCCTTTCTGTTTACATACCTATATATATATATGTTTTTATTTGTGCTGTATATTTGCTTAGAATATAAATATCTAGAGGGCTTTTTGTTCGTGCAGAAATCTGCACCTTGCAGGCTGAACATCACTGAAATTTCCTGTCTTCTTTCACGGCTGGTCTTCAGGCCACAGGAGTTTTCAGATAATTGCAAGGAATTTATTATCGCGTAAGGTCTCCAAAAGGATGCTCTGTGGTACACCATAATCAGAAAGATAAGATATAAAAATATGAATGGAATAATTCTGATGCTGCTTGTTCGTTGGTTGTCTGATGTTTTCTTTGTGGAAGAAGAGGGCAAAGTGATGGCCTTTGGTTTATTTAGTTATTTTGCCTGGAAAATGTATACTGCCCATCTGTTTAAGACCACGTACGTGTCTGACTGAAGTTGCCCAAACCAGCTTAAAGAGAAGATTTCTTTTTGGTACCGTGTAGACCTTGAAAGGCTCATAGATGTAGGTTCAGTTCTTTCTGTGACACCACAGGTTGTCCTTTGTGGCTTTATTTTCCAGTTCAGTCACTAGGTTTTCACTATTAATCTCTAAATAATTAATGTATTAAAAATCACTCAACAGCAACCTGCCCTTATACTAAGGAGTGATTTTTTTTTTTTTTTTCATCTGTGAAAATAATTATACCTGTAAGCTTTTAACTGTAAGTGGTGTTGCTTAGATGTAATCAAAGCATTCTGTGAGGATATCCACTAGCAAATTTCTTGAGGAAATAATCACCACTTCCTCTCTGATTTAAGGTAAAAGAGGATTTTGGTACAAAACTCTTCCCTCGGGAGACTGACGGAGATTTAAAGGCACTACTTTTTTGCTGTTATAGGGGATAGTGATACAGCTTTTCTGGATCTCATGATGACACGCACATCTCATGGATTTGTCCCAGTTGGAGCCGCTAATTTTGTGTGGATCCTCCTGTTTAAATGGCTTACTGGGCAACAAACACTGGGGATTTTTGAGAAGGATTCTGTATCAAGAGCTTTTGGCCAAATTCCTCGTCCGTGTGTTTGAAAGAAGTTAGGCAGCTGGGACATCAGCAGAGAAATCCTTACATCGACAAGTAATTTATTGGAAAGTAGGAAATTGAGATTAAAAGTTACGGATCGGTCCTCACAAAGGAAGGAGGTCACCACTGGAGTACCGTCAGGATCACTGCTGTCCATCACGTTAATGAACGACCTGGAGAATAGGCCTGCTGTGGCGATGAGAACATTTAGTGATGCTGCTAAGCAGTTTAGGGGGTACTAAACATGAGAGCTGACAAGGAACATCTGTGAGAGTGATTGCATTAAAATGCCAGTTGAAATTCAGTGTAAGTAATTGGCAAAAGAATGGGGGGATAATATTTCTAACTTCATCTCTGAGCTGATTGTTACCACTTGGGAGCAGGAGTTTGAACTTGGAGCAGATAGTTCTATGGAAATGTCCCGTCAGTATTTATCAAGCAATAAACGAAAAAGGTGGCGTCAAGAGGGTAGATGGGAGTTGGTTGTTCACTGCTACTTTGAGGAAAAGAACTGGGTGACCTCAGATGAAGCTCGGTAGAACCAGGAGAGGTGGTTTGAGCTGATGTTTGAGCTGTGGGACCCGCTTCCAGGGGATGTTGGGGGTGCTGGAAGTTGATTCTGGCTAAGGGAAGAACAGATGTATTTTTAGAGGAGAAATCCATTGCAGGCCACTGAGGAACTGAATATGGCTTAATGACTGCCTGATCTGGAAATGGTTGGACGTGGAGAAAGATTCAAGGATGTTTTGTTTTCTCTTTTTTTATTCCAATCCCTTGGCTTGTGCTTTAGATGTCGTCAGAGGCAAAGAACTGTCCCAGGCCTCCAGACTGCTCTGGTACAGCCTTTCCAAGTCATGGTAGGATGCCAAGTGCTGCTACAGCATCTCTCTGAGCGGGAGTAGGGCTAAAATTCCCTAATGCTCGTTACCCATCTCAGCAGGAAACGCGCTCTTACTACTTTAATCGAGTTGCCCAAAAGAAATGAGAGCACTGTGGGGACAGACGTGCACATAGAATTTTTCTGTGTGAGTGAAAGCTTAAATAGGATGAGCTAACCAGAGGGTTCAAGCTCTGTGGATGAAGACTTAAGATAATTATCTTTTCTGCCTATTTGACTGCGGTTTATAGGAAGGGCTTTGACTGACATGGAATCCGTCTCCGGGAGTACTCGCTGTAGCCGTATGTCTGAGCAGGGGTGCTTGCTACCTTGCCACTGTTTATCCCAAATGTCAGGCTGGCGTTTGCTGTTTGACATATACCTGAAGGTAATCTGAAGCTTACATAGGGAGATTGATTCCCCTGAACAACAGGGAAGTCACTCTCATTTAGAAAATGTCATTCATCTCATTTAGCCTTGTAGAATTAGGATTACGCTCTGTTGTTTGACATTGCAAAAAAAACCCCAGGATTGTTTACTCCTTAAAGGTTAAACCTCTTTACTGCTGGATGAATTAATCTTTTTGATCGCTTCATACAGTCTTTCAGAAAGACATGACATAAGAACCTCGTGGATCGGTGAAATAGTAAATGCTTCACTGGTGTTAGTATCAGATGTTCTCGAATCATGTTTGGGTATGGTTGGAAGCTGCTGTGTTCTCTGGCGGGCTCCATCTCTGTGGGCTGGGCATGCTGCTCTTTAAGAGGTGGACATCTCTACAGGGGACTTTTCAGACACAGCTGTTAGCCCAAAGCTCAGAAAGAGCTGGGTTGTGTGGCAGACCTTCTGGAGAAATAGCATTCCTTCCGGCAGCTGTTTCGTACACTGTTACCTTGTATGTTTGTTTGGGTTTTTTTATTTTTCATTTGTAGGTAGATTGATGAATCTTGTGCTTCTAGCTCTTTTCTTATAGAGACATCCTTAACATAGAATACAGAATTTTTTGGTGGAAAATAGAGAAGAAGGTCCTTTGCTGCGCACAGATGTGAATGCCTTAAATTAGGATATTTATCAACTCATTTCACAAACAGAATTCTCCATTGTTGCCAGAGCTGTGGATCTGGTTTGTGTTCTGAGGGCTTCTATCAAGGACTGCTTTGGAGGGCGTGGTGCATGTTGGCAGCCTGACTCTGGCTACAGGAGAAGTTGTTTAGCTTTGTCTTGAATCTCAACATCTCTGATGCTTGTGGGTCTAATATCTACTTCGGATAATCACAATTTTTTTTTAACTAGTCATTGCATTTAGAAGGAAACAGAGAAATTTAAAACTTTAAGTGGAAGTCTTTCCTTGCGGGTCTGATAGAAAGCCTCTTGGTAAATGCTTCAGGCTAGTCCTGGATGAAATATCTGTCCCAAGACATAGCCTTGGACCAGTTCAGCATTTTCACACCCAGATTGCATCCCTGTCACCAATTCTGTTTCACTGAGGAAATAAAAAAAGAAAATTTATGTTCTGTGTCCTTAATTTTATAAATAAGACAGTGCTTTATTTGGGTAAGTTGGACCTGTCGGTGTATCAGAAAGATGGTTAAATGGCAGCTTGAAGAAAGTCCCTTAAGCAGGAAGATTTCCACCTCTCCCCCCCATCTATTTAAATGCAAGTAGAACATTAACAGAAGAAATAGCCATTTTGTGCAATAACAGTGTAAATCTTGTTGCTATCCTTATGGCTGTCTTGGCATATTGCCGAGAATAGTAGATACATTTCCTGCAGGAGAATTCTCTAACAAGAGATAGTATCAAACGCTTCAGAAATGCGAATCAATAGGGATTCTGAATGCAGCATTTAGCTCACTCAGCATGGGGCTGGAATATGAAAGATGAGGTTTTATTCAGAAGTACTTATATCAGCAGACATTGTCTTACTGCTTTCCAAAGAGAAATTACCTAATAAAAAAAAAATCTCAAGAAGAACATTTCTGTACGTGGTTCTGTTTTGGTGTAGCAGTACTCCCTTTCACAAGCAATGTTGACGTGGCGGTTGTTTTGAAGAGCCTTTGAGGCTTTTCTCCGATTCCTTGTCTGACTGGATAAGGATTGCATGTCCAACGGCACTTCATTTATATACAGAAAGTTTGTGTTCTCAGTTCTTAGACAAACCTCAGACTTTGAGAACATCAACCGAAATCTCTTTGTCACTTCACTTTGGGGAGAAAAGAGAAGGCAAAAGAGCAGAGTCTACGGCACGTAGCCTTATATTAATGATAAACTACTTGTACCCAGATATAGCCTAAATTACGGGCTGTCTGCTGACTTGCTTAACACCACCCGTATCCCCAGTCACACCCTTCAGAAGAGGACACGTTTAGAAGCAAAGCAGTAGAGTCCTACAGACCTCAAGAATCTTGAATTGGTTCTGGGGTTTTTTGATTTCTGTCTTGAATTTCCTCTTACTTAGAAGTAATGTTTAGGACCTGCCCAGAGTAGAGAGACCAGAGCCCCCCTAACCAAGATCAGAAATGTGCTGGATTTACCTGCAGCGTAAGAGACAGTTGCCACCTTCTTGAGAGCCTTGGAGTTGGGAGCAGTCTGGGAGTCACATATGCGTGCCTGCCTGTAGGATGAGGTTTGGGAAGGAGTGGCAGATATCAAGGGATGAGGTAGGAGAAGAAAGCAGTCAAAAACTGCACATATTTTAGGCATACAAGATCAAAGGATGTGCTGATTTCCTTCAGGCCAGTGTAGGGTCAATTTGTGCCCATTGATAACTTCTACTCAGTCGTTGGAGATAAGCTGGATGAGAGTGTGCAAGCCAGACAAGTGGATCAAAGTTATCAATTCAGCTTCTTAACAGATTATCACACAAATTCCCGTGTGTAATTGATAAGCATTGCAAAGCTGGTTGTGTCATTTCTCAGTCCGTGCCTCCTAAATGTGTAGCGTGTGCTTGAACTGAGATTCAACTAATGCATTCAGTTCCCAGCCCAACTGTAAACTTCATTTTATGATAAACTGTTTTCTCGGTCTGCCATGTGCCATAGTCTCCTTCTGCAAAACGAGAAGAGCAGTTCTTTATGTCATGGGATTGCTATAAAAGCAAAAGTTATAAAAATCTGTGATATATTCTGCTCTCGTAATGATAGAGTTGAAGAAGAAAAGTGTTAATTGATGCATTATATTCTTGCAGCACGAGAGGTGAAGGATGATGTATTGCTCATTTCGTGCATCTTGAGCTAGGAATCCAATTTGCAAAGAGCCGTTAGTAGCCATGTTTGCGTGTGCATGTGAAGTTCAGATCTAATACTCTATATTCAAACTTATGCCTTGCCTGGCTTTCTCCCTTTTTGCTTTCTACAGTCGTTTCCTACAAGAGAAGCTGGTGTGTGATAATCTAGCAGGCAACATAGCTCAGTTCTAGTGCTGCTGGCAAGCGAGGAACACACAAAGCCCTTTCTATTACCTGGGTTGTCAAGGCAAGAAAATACACAATTGTGCCCATGTCAGCAATTCTTAGTATAATACAAAAGGCTGAGGTGGATTACAGTTAGGAGCAGCATATGAGCAGGTACAAACAGCCTCTCAGAAATCTTTTGTGGGTTGGTACCTCTGTGCTTACGCAGGAATTGTTGCATTTTGTCATATCTGCGTGGTCATGTATTTAAAGCCTTAAAGGTGGAAAGAGTCAGGTAAAGAAGGCACCTTCATGTGTAGTGTTTGCATTATAGCTTGAAGTTCAAATGAGGTTTTGCAGTAATTTACTCTCTCTGTTTTTTTATTTTTCTGTCTGTGTAGAATCTGTGGTCAAGAGGTGTATATGCACTGTCACACGCTCATAAAGCTTTGCGGAGCATGTTCTTCTGAGAAGGTTCAGTGCTTCGCTCCCTAAGTGTATTCTGGTCTTCAGTTCTTCTCTTGATGGTTTCTTGTTGACTTTAGAGTCAATATCCTTTTACTAGTGGCCTACTTAATACTTGTCTCTAGTTCAGATGTGCTTGCTGATTGCCAAGGTCATGATTTTTATCAGAAGTCCAGAGGTAATGGGAATTTCATAGCAATATTAATCACTTTTTGTACTGAAGTGATTTTTTTTTTTTAAATTTCTTTATTGCTGTCATCAAGGCAATGTATATTCTGACATCCACTTTAGATCAAGTAAATGACATCTTTATAATCATCAAAGGCAGTAATCTGCACATGAATTTTTCAGTGAACAGTTGGATGAGATGAAATGACAATATGTAACTGTGCCGTATTTCTTTTGCTATCCAACTATTTGCTTTTCCTTTCTTTTAGGCTTTCCAATACAAACAGAGTGCTTGGTTATTTACCTTTTGTTATTCAACTTCTTTGTTTGGAAAGTTTCAATACAAAAATAAAGAATAAGGCTGTTTTTCCTTTCCATTTAAGAAATGTTACATGCATGAGCAACATTTCATTGATCTGAAGGCTGGCATAGCTTAAGTTTTAAAGTTTGAAATTTAATATGTAAACTTGGAAATTTAATATACAAGCATATCCTTTATTTGGGCAGGTGTGAAAGCTGGAGATCCATGTCTCTTAAAAGGTTCCTCCTGCTCATTCCTCTTCTATATTCTATAGCAAAGTAGCTTGACATTCAGATGTGTTAAATACTGCCTGCTGCCAATGTGTCTTCAGAGTGAAATGGTAGCTGGGAGCTTTATTGGATGTTTTTCCCTTTTTTGCACTAGACATTCTAATAATAAACACCCCAATGAACTAACAGTTCCGTTCGTCTTGTAGGCAGAATGAAAGGGCAGCAGATCTCAAGCCCATGGAAACTGGATTTCCTGAACCTTCAGAAGAGATAAAATAATTGTGCAAATATGTATTTTGCAATGCAGAAAGATAGATTGGTAAAGAGGTTTATTTTTTTTCAGTTATAAAGAATTGTATTTGTTAAAGTGTTTACACCTCCCAGGGTGATCGGATAGTTCTTTAGTAACCGCTTACTATGGCAGTAGGACATCTCCTTGGCTTCCATGAGTGATGACCTGGAATGGGTAGCTCTAATTCCCTCTCTCAAAAATGCAGGGGTAACTTAAACAGTCCTGATTGTGCTTATTGAAGCACTTGCAGTTACAAGAAATGCCTGTCAAAAGCTCCGCTCTGTGTGTAAGTTGCTACTGCTTGTAGAGCTTCAATAACGTAAAGCACCAAGTTTCTGTTCGTTCCTCAAGACTAGAGCTGTGAAAGCACTTTCTCAGAGTTTGTGGGGTTTTGTTTTTGTTTCAGCTTTACCAAGCTTTTAGTACTTATATCGAAGTAGCCGTTAAATGCGTGGTCTATCAGAGAGAATTTCTGTCAGTCAGAGGAACAATAGTACAACGTACTTCTTTGTCCGCAACAGATGAAGGTGAAAACCTTCTGGAGCACTTGTAAAGTTATTACGTTTTTCCATAATTTTTAAGCATAATATTTTACCGAGCCATTGGAGAATTGTCTAAAGTCAGAGTTCAATATGAAGGTGTGTCTGTAAAGAAGTCAAGATAATTTTTTTCCTGTCAGAATCTCAGTCGTGTCCCCAGCTCTGCTCCCCGCTTTCTTGACCCACTTCCTTCTCTCTTGAAGGAATTGCTTACCGAATTCCAGCCAGCGACCCTTGGCCAGTGGAGCTGCCAGTGTGTGTCCCCAAGGCTGTTACAGGTTGGTTGAACCAAGCTGATAATGAAAAATTCAGTGGGACTTTTCTGCCTTTCCCCTAAGGATGTCAGGTTTTGTACGTCAGGCATTTTCTACTTCGTATTAAATGGTAGTTTTATTTTCACGTACAAACTGAGCGCTTTTGACCTGGGAACGACCGAATACCGCAAATTTGGACCTTTCCAGTGACATTTAAGTTTTCAATGAAGAAGTGTTCTATAAAAAGTCAAGGGATTTGAGATAAAACACTGTTGGAATCTAGATGGGTTCAGATACAGTTTAGAAGCTTAAACGTCAAAGTTAGGAACAGGCTTTTTCAAACTTTCTTAGAGATTTTTGTGCCAAACATACTAGAAAAGAAAACATGGAAAAAAAGTTTCTACAGAATGCTTCCTCTTCCACTACAAAATGAGAGATTTGGCTCATATCCTTAGACACGTGACAAAAATATGACTCTTCCTTTTTGTTATTGGATGTGTTTACATTAGCTGCTGCTTCTTCCAGAACAGTCACTTAGGTTTTCTCAGCAGCTAAGTCAGTTTATGAACTGTGTAGAGGACTGGTGAGTCTGGTGGTCTCCATAAACTACTATAAGATACAATTTGTTAATTTGGTGTAGTTACTGCTAAAAAGAAAATGGGCTGATCTGCTTGTCATAGAGGCAATCATTTCTCCTCTCTTCTTCATTTTAGAAGAATAAAGTAGGAGCCTTTTGATTTTCTTTTTTTATGAGATCATTTTCTGCACTAGAGTCAGACCTTTCCCTTGGCCCTGTCCAGCTTGACCTGGTCTTTCTCACAACCTGTAGCTGCTCTTGGAGGGATAATCCTGAGGATGGTTACAACAGTGGAGGAGGTAAGTGGGGTCTGTTTCAACTCATGGTTGAAGTTTCATCATATAAAGGGAGGAGAGAGGGCTATGAAACTCAGCTGTGTCTTTGTAGCAGGAGGTGTACTAGGGTAAGGAGATCAACAGAAACCAGGGCTGGTCTCTGCAACGAAAATACCTGGAGTTTCATTTGACTCCAGGACTGACCTGCCCTTTCTGCAAATACCAAACGTGCGAAGACTGAGCTGGGTAAGATATCAGAGGTACGAGTTCACGTGCGCTGTGTGCATTTAGTTTCAGAAGTTTGATATGTGGCTGATCTTGGAGCTCCAGAAAGGCCTGGGAACTGTCAGGGTTCTTTTATCTCTTATTAATGCCATGAATGGAGAATATTCCTGTCTGGTACTGCTTTGGAATGACCCCCAAATAACAGCAATACAGTTTTGAAGCGCATTAAGACTGTGGTCTGAGGAAGCAAGTTCCAGTATTTCATTTAATGACTTGGCACACTCCAATCTGGCTTCACTATATGCACAAAATGAGTGTGTACTAAAATGTAAAGGAATGAAATAAGGTGCGCTTCAAGTTAGAGGATGCCAGAAGTGTGGCTTTGCTTTTCTTGCATGTGTGTTAGTCTTCCATAACCAGTCACATAGTCCTTGTTCTTCCTTCATGGAGCACGGAGTGGATAGGTTTGATCTCACTGTTGCATGGCCCATTTTGATCAGGCTGTGGCTCGTGCCTTGTTTACTATATGCTACTAAAACACTACTTGTGAGATTAAATTATTTACTTAGGGACTTGCCTGTATTGATTATGGCTGGGTTAGCTTATGTTTCATGGGGGCTGCCTGATTCTTGGTTTTGTTGTTAATATCCCAAGAAATACAGTAGTATTCTCAGTGGATAGCTCGATCTGAGTCTCTTAAGATTGGCTAGTTGGTGCCATCTCTCCTCCCAGGGCCTCTTTGCCTTTCTCCTCGTTCTGTCACCCTGCCGCTCTGATGCCACGCTTATCTCTCTTCTGTCCCAGCTGCCTGTAACTCTCCTCCTCTTCTCATCCAGTACCAAATTTAATGCCTCAGTTTGTCGCAAACTCTTTCCTTCTAACGTAAAGCTTTTTGTCTGCTGTATGCGCTTCACGCACCTTTTCCCATCTGGCATGGCTGCCAGTGAAGGAGTTTTTGCAGAGGACAGGAGGCAGATAGTGTCTCTATTTTAATTTCTGGTTGTGGTCTGCCGTGCAACTTCAGGGGAAGTCCTAGCAGAACATCTATAGAAGTAGTAGCAGCATACTAGCATGGTCCTCACCTCTGGAGATTGTAGCTAAGTTTTATGATCGCCTTTCTCGGCGCTTTGGGGATGCTGGGGTTTTTTACAGAGATGTGTGACTTGTCACAATCAGTTTTTCATGAGGTAGGAAACCTCTTGAAAAGGTTCCGCCTCATGGGATGGTATCCTCAACATAAAGTGAATTTTTGTTCAGAGGCTGTGCTTTGAGAGTGGGAATAGAACCACCTCTCAATGAAACATAATTTCTTGCCAGTCTGAATGTAAAATATGATACCTTACAACTGCTGAGGATTTGAAACAACATCACAAAAGGAACTGGATCTATTTGAAGTTTTGTCAACCTCTTTTTAGCGTCCAGGATCCAAGCGTGCTTTTTCTCCATAGTGGAATGGTAGGGGGGGACAAACGTTATGCTTATACAAAACATTTTGTCTTTAGCCTATGAAAGGTGTCAATCTCGATTCCCAAAATTGTTCTAGTTGCTTGAAGATCTGCTGAACTGGATGCTCAGGTCATAGTGAGAGCTGCTGGGTGCTGCCTGGTTTTGAAGATTTGATCCCTAGCTGCCTATTGATTAATTCTAATACATGCTCCGTTAGGAAGAGCATTTAAAATTCTCTTTGAGAAAAAAAGGCCGTTTCAGCTTAAATGCCCAATGCACAGCAGGAACTTAGAAGGTGATAAGAAGAGCTTTGGTTTTTCTTTCTGATTTTTTTCTGTTGTCTTCTCCGTTTCATGGTAGCAAAGACACATTGTTCTATAGAAAACATAAAAATGACTTTTGCAGTTGCTGAAACCTTTCTTTTTTTAAATGATTAAACTGCATAAAGCATTTCCTCAAACGTCTCTCTGAATAGTAATGATCTCCATAAAAATAGCTACTGAATTATTCTTCCGACTTGCATAACCTACATACTGATGTTAAAACAGCACTATAATTAACTTGGCTTTTATTGGACAGGCTCTGACTTCAGAAGGTTTTATGGTGCATGAGGTTACCCAAAGCTCCAGACTGGAGGCATGGGTCTTCCCTTCAACTCCTGCAAATCTCACGGCGGTCTGAAATTGGACTTGTAGAGTGGAAGGTTAAAGGCAGTTGTGAAGGTGGTCTGCGAGGTTAAATAAAGTGTAACACTGAGCAGGATCGAGATGAGTTTGTGGCAGGTAAACTGGGATAAGCAGAGTTTTGTGCTAGTTACATTATTTGATTTCTATGGCTGCTCTTTCCAGAGGACACTGACAAGCTACAAATATATCAAGCATTTGTTACCTAACATGTCTAAGTTCAGAAAATACATTTGGGAGAAGATTAAAAAGCATTTGTAAATTGGCACGTTGTCACATAGCCTGGCTCAGTGCTACAGGAACACTGCCTTAAAGCAGAGCTCTTCTAATCGCTAGTACAAAGCCCTCCTAATGTGGCTATCTGTGAAAGGTAAAATGTGTGGCTAATGATAAGACAAATTTATTCTGCATGAGGTAACAGATACATCCGTCTGCAATCACATTAGCTTACTGAGTTCGGCAAGCAAAAGCCAGGTTTCACTCATTTCTCCTCATCCCTAATGTTCTTCCAGTCATTCCGCTTCCTGTTAGCTTAATTAGCGCTTAACAACAGTTGTCGCTGAAGGTTGGCCAAGCGGCTACTCATATAATTGTCATATTTCTGTTCTTACTTTACACAGTAAGATATAAAGGCCTAGGAATGGAATTCAGATGAATTGCTAGCCCTTTCTCCAACAGTATACAGAATGACGGGTTGGTTCCTGGGAGTATCATAAGCACATCAGACCTCAAACCCAACAAGAGTCTGTAGGATCTGAGATGACCTTAATGGCATTAACTGGAATGAAGATGTCTGGAAAAGCTTTTGAGGGTCTGCCTATGTGGTGCGTTTGGTTTTGGAGATATTTGTCAGCTGTATTATGCAGCTTAACATCTAGCTGAGACAGAGTGCGTTTTCCCTTGGGGTGTGGTGTGGGACGGGCCAAGAAATGCAAGGGATTCATCCCAGCCAGGGAAGTGGCCTTTCCATGTAGTATTTGAAGCACTTGTATTTTGTAGCTGCTGTACCAGGCCTGTATGCAGGAAGGGACTGTATATTGATGTTGGTTAACAAGGTGGTATATTTTATTTTGAGAAGCAGTTTGGTTGGTGATGTCTGCTTATAGCTCTGTCCTCTCCCTGGACTATTACCTCTTCGTTTGTTCTTCTCAGGCCAGGCCATTCATAGTGTGATGTTCCATGTAGAAATTATTTATTTTTATGAAACAAAATGATGACCTGTTTCATTATTATCACAAAATTGTCCTTCCAGATGTCACGAAGTTGTTTCTTAGTAGTAGTTGTCTCCTCTATTTCCCTGAGAGCTTCTCCCTCAAGTACGAGCAAAGTCTCAGTCTTACAGGACGTTCTGGTGGGCGATTTTTTGCTGGCGCAGATTTCTCTGTGGAAGACAGTTATGCACTCCCTTCCAGATGAGTGAGGAAGGGTTTGCTCTTGAAGAGCCCATCAGAGGTTCCTGAATGGAGAGGTTGTATAGTCTGACTGTCTTTTGGTCAACCCCATGCTCAATGTGCTGGCATCTCTGTGAATGATGTTCTGCGTGTTACTGCCTACTATGTTCACTGTTAATCTGACCCATGTAACTCTGGCATTTCCTCTCACTTGATCCAGTATTAACATCACGAGAAGGGACAAACGACTACTGCAATGAGAAAAAGCAACGTGAAAAGAAGTGCCCGTCAGCTACAAAACCTTAATGTCTTCTCCTGTTGGTCCTCGTGGCAATAATGTTAAGTCATCCATCCAGTTTTAATGAGTATTTTTGTGCTGGTTTCTGGATCCGCTGGTGAGACCTGGCTTAAAGTCGGTCACTCACAGAATCGTAAATTATAGAACGTTTTGTGTCGGAAGAGACCTTTAAAAGCCAACCCCCAGGTCCTTGATTTATCACTTCAGTTTTAGCTAATAACGTTGCTCATACCATACATGAAACATGCTCCTACCATAGTAGGAGTAAGGAGGAGAGATGAGGGAGTGTTCGAGAGAAATCATGAAAGAAACAAAGGGGGGAAAAAAGACTTTTAAAAAGCTCCCACCCCCTCTTTGAGAGCATCTCCACCTACAGAAGCCAGATAGCGAAATTCCGGAGGTTCTATTGTTTGAATTGATTTTCTTCTGATTTTGCGGCAGTTTGGTGTAAAGTCAAAATGTTACCAGCTTCTCCATGGGTGATTAAAATGCAAAATTCTGTGCAATATTCCATGTAGTCCTACAAAGAAGGAGCTGGAGGAAGGCAGTTCTCCTGTCCCCCGTTTCCTCCACTGAGGTGAGGAAGGCACACAGAAAGATGTACGCATTAGCTTCGGTAAATACAGCACACCCAGATCTTTTCTTGCATTCCTGATTTCCTCGCATGGGATATGGCTCTGTTGTAGCATGTTCTCAGATACCATCATTTTCAGGATGAAAAAGGAAAGATGTTGTAAGACGTTGGCAGACTTGGTGTGCTGAAACACGTGGTTAGTAAGAACAGCTGAGGGAGGGTTGTAGATGGCTACTAGAACGCGAGCTGAATTGATCAGGTGCAGCACGAACCCAGATGTACTTGAGAGAAGGAAAAATATAGAAGTTATACAGTACTGATTCAAATAGTTGGTATTGAAAGACAGAGCCAGATGCCAAAGGTGGCTGTGAGCAGCAGGATGCCTTGAGCATGCCCGATGCCACATCAGAGGTGTTAGTTCTGGATTTCTGCATTTGTGAGTCTTTCTGCCTGTCGTCATTCCAAGGTGAAGCTGTGAAGAGCAGCTGCTTGCATGGCTCTCTTTAACACTGGTGTCCTATAAAAGGAAGCTTTGAGTCCTCAGCAAGGTGAGCATGGTGTGACAGGTAAAATCTCTCAGAAATTTTGGCATCTGAATGTTCCTGTGCCCACAGAAGAGATGTAGGAGAGTCATCACAGCTTTTCTGTTGGGGTCTCTAAAACTTCCCAGAAAAGGACTTTTCATGGAGATGGTTTTTGGCTTTGCTTCTGTATTAGGCCAGCTTTATCCCTATGCATCATTTATGTGTAGAAATATCAAGTAGTGGTCTTAACGAGCAGTTCCTTTTTGATACTGGCAAGCATTTCAGTATAAGTAAGGCAGGAGCTAGCAGTAGAGCAGAGGGGGAGAAAAAGCATATCCGAGAACTTGCAGAGAGTAAATGCTCTAGTCAGATTTGATTTAATGAACTAGAAATAAAACTCATCATACCACAGCATCATCCTGTCAATAGCTCCTCCTCAGACCCACCCCAAATCCGGTTGTCTTCAAGTGTTTTATTGCGGCATAAAGGAAATTTTAACCTTTTTTTGTAACAGAGATCCCAAGCCAAAGGCTTGCTAGCAGACATAACACACAGTGTTGTTCTATTGATTGTGACTGCCGTTGCTACACCCACTGCTGTCCCCTCTTGTGCAGCAATTTTCAGGGACAGATAACTAATTCTGCTGCCATCCTTTCACTGAAATGACAATTTCATAGCTCCCTCTTGGGACAGTCATGAATGTGAGCAGATTTTCAATCTGCAAGCACTTGTTGCTTGCTAAAATCTTCCTAAGAAATCCCACCTGAGCAAAGAATTTCTCTGAACTCGATCGTTCTCTTGTACAAGTTGAATTTTTATCTCTTAAAGAAAACTGCAATGGAGTATTCTTGATGTAATATGGAATTAAATTACCTGAGCTGGAGTGTAGTTATTACTATAGGTTTAGAATGATGCATAAAAATAGATTATCTGCCCATATTTAGGATATATACGTGTATTATGTAATGAAAATCATATGCCTCTTCCTGGGCTGTTTTGTGGGCTTTGTTTAATAATTAGAAAGTTGATAGTATTTTAGGGCTATCAGTTAGTGGGTACAGCTTGTATTGGAAAGCCATTTAGCCATAATGTGTGTTGGTCAAAAGGTGCCGTAAATTTAAGTGTTTAGTTTATATATACAGAATGTTATATACTCCTTAAGAAATATGGTGGAATAGGCCATTAGTGTTTTAACTGTGCACTCCACAATTGAAATGGTGCCTTGCTTTCTTGCAGAAGAAGTTATAGTTTTACTCATCTCTCTTATTCTTTTTATATACCAGAATACCTTAATCTTAAATCCTGAGGTGGTGGTTTAGACCCTGCTGGGACCCGGGCACGATGTGGCTGCTGCTGACCCCCTTCCTCCTTGGAAAATACAAGCCCTGAGGGTTGAGATGACTCTTGAGATATTTCCCACAGATGATAAACATCATCCCTGAGAACACATAGAGGGGATAATGTTTTGAACGGTACGGTTTGGTTTAATCTTTTGCTGTTAGTATTCAGAGGAGAGTCAGGTCCTGGAGCTGTCTCCGTGTGCAGGGATCGCCTGCAATCCCCAGTGTATGAAAACAACTCTAAATGCACCTGGGAGAAGGTTTTGTGATAGGAGTTGCTAGAGGGAGTGAAGAAGAGTCACAGTTGGAATGTTTTGTTTCTCTTGGGTATGGTGCTTGTTTGGCTCTTGGAGAGAAAGCTAAACTTCTAGAGAAGTCTAAGACAGGGAGACTGACAGCAAACGTGGGCACTTCAGGTGTAAAATCCTGCTATTAATTCACCGAAAGAGATTTTGATTATGCTGAAAAACATTGATCATGACATGCCAATATATTAACACTGCAACTTGTGACTGTGAGGTGGGGGGAGTTTTATGTATTCACAGGTTTGCTTCAGTGTCACATTAATCCACCAGCACAAGCCAAACAAGATTTGATTTTTATCAGAATGCTCTTGTAATTTGTTTCCATCCTTCATCTTCACTAGATGTTTCCTCAGTTGATCCTGTTCGTGTGCTTAGTGTGGTGTGGGGTACAGAAGGTTAAGTGCAATGCTGTTTAGTATAGAATCATAGAATGTTTTAGGCTGGAAGGGACCCCTGCAGGTCATCTAGTCCAACCTCCCTACACAGGTGGGGACACCTACTTAGGTCAGGTTGCTCAGAGCCTCATCAAGCCTGACCTTGAATGACTCCAGGGATGGGGCCTCCTCCACCTCTCTGGGCAGCCTGTTCAGTGCTCTATCTAAGTATCTTCTTAAATGACTTAGATGCTGGGATTTAAGAGCACCCTGATGAAATTTGCAGATGACACAGAAATAAGTGGGGTGGTTGACACTCCAGAAGGGAAAGCCACCCTCCAGGAAGATCTGGACAGGCTGGAGGAGTGGGCTAGCAGGAACCTTATGAAGTTCAGTGGGGACAAGT